>CAJUYH010009284.1:0-14018 GCA_910591685.1 Galerucella tenella
CCGAGGGCTACAATATTTAACCGAGCATTGATAAACCCGCCCTAAGATTGCCGATGTTTTGTCAAAAAATAAATTTCACAACTACAGCTTTCTCTTTCTCTATAAGTGTTATTCAAAACCTATGCCATAAACAGTCCTACATTTTTCGTTTAGCTATTCACTCATTTTTTATACAGAAGCGCGGGGGTCTTTAATTGAGTATGTTTTGTCATTATTCCTTAGAACTACTCTTCGACTTTGCATCAATCACTTAATATTGTTCGTCATGTCTGTTTTAGTTCGCTTTATCAGTAGTTATATTAGCGTCTAAGTTTCACAGCTTCCTCTACTTTCATTATAAAAAAAACATCCATATGTTCTCGTCAATGCCTCTAATTTGAGGGTTAAAAGTTGAAGTTGAATTATTTTTCTACTACTTTATCTTCAAATTTATCATTTTCTACAAAACAATAAGTCAATTTAATGATTCCAGTCATTCAATTCTATAGTATAAAAAGGATCTGTAGAATGCATCCACTTACTACTTACCACTTAGCTGAAGCGAGCAACTAAAGCCAGTTACTAAAATTTAGCTACTCACCATTTAGTATTTGTCTATAGGACCTTTTAGCTCGCTCTGTTCAGTCACTAAATGAAAATGGCGTACATTGAACGAAAACGTCTTAGATAAGCCGTAAAAAAATGTACAGTTTTATTATGCGAGGAAATTAGTAAAGTAATAGGACGTGAACAAAAGAAAAAGAAGCGTACCTATATGGATAGGAAACTGGTTAGCTCGTAGAAATACTCATGGGCTTTTGTGTTCCATAGACATTCTTTCAAGCGGTACTCCTGAACAAATTTCAGGGTGGTATCTTCGTTTCATCGAGGTACAGCCATTTTTCTCGTATTTGAATAAAATAACTCCATGCACCATTGAACTACTATTAATATACTAAAAAGACCTGTCTAGACGTGTTTAGTGCGAATTGTAGTGAAAAAATCACGTAATAGGGGTACCTATGTACTTGTTCTAGTAAATAGACTGAATAGAATCGCTTTCTATCTACTTGACTGAAATTTTCGATAAATAAAATTGGTAACTGGCTCAAGAACTAAATCAGACGTTTACACAATGCAGCTAAATTTGGTAACTGGCTTTGGTTACTTGCTTCATGCTACCATCCCCATGTAAATTCGCACCTATACTAATTAAATTAACCGACATCCAAAACCTGACTATACAGAACATTCAAAATTCCTTCACACTAAGGCATCCAATGGAAACAATCAATACTTTCAACACTTTTTATGTTGTTGATTGGAATTAAATGGAGTTCACCCCATGCTGGTATTGTTTCCATCATCCAGAGTTTAATTCCACATCCGAATAAACATTAAATGATTTGTTTTTACACTTTATACACGATCACGTTGGCAGACTAGAATTTTGTAAATACGAAAATCAGATTATCTGAAATGAGTCGTATTGTGCAATGTATATAAGCATGGCTTGCGATTTCTGTATAAAATTGTTTATCACCATACATCCTATTATTTTGGGTATTTTTTAAAATGACCGTAAATGGAATATTTTTCAACTTAAAACGGTATTTTTCTGATATCTCCATGAAAGCAACGCAGAACCAATCAATCAATCAATGGGAACGGGTGAACAGGAAGGAAGTGAAGCTGGAGAACTGAAAAAAATATTGACAGGTAAAGTGGGGCAACTAGAATACTTCTTGACAACGGGAGGAAGTTGAGACAAAGAAATGGAGAGAAGAATATCCAAAGGTAGTAAGGCAGCAAGAATATTTTCAAACATAATGAAAGCAAAAAATGTATCTAGAGGGACTAAGATCAGAATATATCAAACTATGTTAAGACCATCAGTAACATATTCCTGTGAAACATAGGTTAAGAATGGAAATGGAAAGGACAGACTAGAGATGTTGGGAAAATATTTGGATGAGTGAAAAGAGAGGAGAACCAATGGCTGAGAGAAACGAATAACGAATTGCTAGCGTTATACAAAAAACCTACGATAACAAAGATGATAAGAGTACAGATGGTTCGGTCGTATTAGCAAAATGTTTATAAACAGACAGAGTTTTAATATGTGGAACAGGTTTTGAAAGGAGAAGAGGCAGACTTAGAACAAAACCGTTGGATGCAGTAAAAGATGATCTGAAAAATGTAGGAGCACAGAACTGGCAAAGCGAAGCATTGAATAAAACTACAGCCAACGAAAGATAAAACGAGTAGAAATATACTTATTTTTGAAAAAACATTTGGCATTCCATCAGACCACCCAGCTTTATAGGGTTCTAGTTTTTTTAAGGCAATATCAAAGTCTCATTCATTAATTAAATTCAATACGAATTATTACTAGAGGTTTTATTCTGTGTGTATGTTCTGACGCGAAAAATGCTGCAAAACATTCTGCAGTTTTATTTTCTGGTACATTTATCCCGTTATAATAAATTTATTACTGCTACAACTTATTTTAATTATTTTTCATATGGGTAATTATAAAATTTTTTAAAATGTCAGATTGTACTTCCCGTTCTACTATATTTAGCCATGAACAAGGCTAAATGTTGTCACCCTTGTTCATGTATCCTCATACGAAAGAACAATAAAGATCTATCTATCTATCTTCCCGTTCTACTATATTTAGCCTTACTTAGTTCTGTGAAATAATGGTGGATATATATTGTTAATACAGTCGCGTTTTAGTTTGAGTCAAGTTTAATAGTTTTTACTTCCATTTCGCTGATATTATTCCAGTAAATAAAGGAAAAAAGTTAACATAAATTACGCCCTATTGCCATATTCCGGTTGGAAGTTGCATTTGGTACCTCATTGAACATGAGACAAAGTTCTGCATGAAAACGCGTGCGAAGGCGGAGAAAATGGCCCAAAAAGACCAGAAAAATAGGTTTTCAGTCAATATCTCCTAAAATATGGCAGTTAGAGATTTTTGGTTCAGTTAAAAATTAAAGTTCAGTTAATTTTCTACAAAAATGGTCTCTATGATTTTTCTCGAAAATTTGACCGGTTTCGAGAAAAACGGCACCAAGCGCACCTCGAATAATGAGCTTCTGTGCTGTATGCCGGAGAGCACAGTCCGTGTATTTACACATCAGCGGGGGGACAAATTATTCAATAACTTTGTGAAAAATGCATATTTTCTCATGATTCAAAATTCAGGTGAAAGGGGAATTCTGCTGCTATCATACCCTGTGAATTGAGTGACGTTTAACTCTTTTGGCCCTATCGGAACACGGGTCAAACATTCTGCTTCCCGGCAATTTTGACCTCGCCAGGAATTTGTTCCTATTTTTTTTGTATTGCACTAATTTACTCAAAATTTTCTTGATTATGGGTCCTCATAAGGTCCTTCCTCATCCCTGAAATTTGTATACCCTAATTTTTTATTTTCATTTAATCGTTGTTTATTGAATCCCAAATTTTTGCTGTTTTTGGATCGCGGGGAAATTTTGTGAACAACCATCAATTAAAAATTTATACATGATCCGATTGGTCTCTATGATACATCATTTGAAAGCTAAGAATGTCTACCTTTGGATTGTGTAATTACTTTTTTGGACGAAGTCGTCCATTTTTCAATAAAATTAGAAACACGCGGGATCAAGGAAAAAACGCACTTTTTTTTGGTGGTTTTATTCTCCCTGCTCTTTATTTCCAACATTTTAACACCTTAACAAGTGTAATGGGGGAATTCCCACCTTTCCATCGATGTATATAACTCATACCTTTGATACCCCGGGGGAAAAACCAGTATATCTAAATGTATACGCTATAATTTATTACTTTCGTTCCTCCGTCGTTAGCCGCGCGTGTGCTCTACGTGGCGCTCGTGTCGCCTGCTCATCTATTTGTGGTTCGTGTGAGTCACGCCAGTGTTCGAATTATAAAGACAGCGATAATATGTTATCCCAAGAGGTAGAATTAGAGGAAACTGTAGACTCAGAAGAAGTTGTTGACGGAGCAGAGCTAGAGGGAGCTCTAGACCCAGAAGAAGTTCTTGACCCAGAATCAGATGATGACTGGTGACGAACAGATTTATGTCATAATTGCAATGTATTTTTATATACTTTTTTCATCAATTCACGGACAATTAACTCGCGAATCTCTTGTACTTTTGTTAAACATTTTCTATGTAATATTTTAGTCTATAATGTATTATTCTTGTATCATTATATTGGGTTCTCCCGTTGATAAATAAATAAAAAAATATATATTTTTCTATAATAAATGAAACATGGAGAACGTTTATAACTCGTTATTCCAAAAACCTCAATCAGTCTGGTTGCAAAAAAATTTGCAAAAATTTGCGGAGAATCTGCAAGAAATTTTTGCTGAGTATTATGGGTGAATATTCTTCACTCTTGAGGCATTTTCAGTTTTCCTTACCAAAAGCCTAATGAACTTCAGTTTTTTGCCACATGTGCTAAGCTGATTGTTGCTAGATTCAGGTCCACTGGTGAGGTCCATCTCGCTAGAATTAATCTTATAGCCCGTTTTCCTAATAAGTATATCTTGAGGCCTCATCTGAGAGGAAAACAAGACCCTCGGAAAGATGAATATCCATCAAAAGTGTCTGGTTACAGGGTTTCTCATTTATGGCACCGAGGATTTTTCCAATCTGTCAAATGTTGTGGCGCCATCTACTATTGTTTCCACAATTCAAAACATTGAAAATAATGGATTTCCAACACCCCCCAGCTCAAATTTTGTACAAAACTTGCATATTTCACAAGTCTCAAAATTTCCGGTATTTCAACCCGATTTTTTCGCAGAAAATATTTATCTTGCGAAAAAAATCATGGGGACCATTTTTGTAGAAAATGACCTGAACTTCAATTTTTATCTGAACCGAAAATCTCTAATTGCCATATTTTAGGAGATATTGACTGAAAACCTATTTTTCTGGTCTTTTGGGGCCATTTTCTCCGCCCTCGCACGCGTTTTCATGCAGAACTTTGTCTCATGTTAAATGAGGTACCAAATGCAACTTCCACCCGGAAGATGGAAATAGGGCGTAATTTATGTTAACTTTGCCTTTTTTTCCTCCTTCATTTACTGGACTATATATTAACTTTTATATTATACCAAAAAGCAAAACCAAACTAAATGTTCATTCCAGAGTTTCCACATCTAATACGGAGATGATCACGAACACATCATAATTTCCAGAATAGGAACAAAAAGTTGTATAAGGGTGACAACTGTAATAATTTTGCATTCAAATATATCTTGAACTGGACCCAAGAGAACAATTACAAAAATGAAATATTATCATTTCCTTTTATTTTATGATACATTTCGTCTTGTTTAAAAAGTATCTTTGTAACAACCTTACTTATACTTATATTCCAAACTGCATCATATCAAAAGTAAAATATTAATCACTTGAATATTGTCAATATTATCATGAACCAATACGTAGGATGCTATCTAGTAAGATTGGAAAACATAAATATCTCTTACACTAAGATGATTGGCAGAAGAAATAAGAAATATAGTGGAATAAAGAGCTCTAGCAGTATTCAGAAGCTTGGATAAACATACATTTCCAACAAAAAGGTGTGACTGTTAACAAGATATTTCTCGAGAACTATTGTTATTTTGGAACAAAGGCAAACCCAGATAAAAAACCTTATTGAAAAATGATAAGAAAACATTTTTAATCATATGAATGATAAAATAATTGTGCTTAGGCTTGATGATTTAAAACTAAAAACACAAAAACTGAAGCATGTACAATTACTAAAAAATGTTTTGTATATTTCCGAATTTCGTTTTCAATTAATGTGATTACCGAAAATGATGATGAAGCTAGTTTTGCTGAAAACAATCGAATTAAAGGAACTCTTCCCTTATGGCACCTGTCTCCTGGATCCCAGGCTACTGTAACCTTGCCACGACTTCTTAGTACATTCAGAACACGCGCACAATCCATTTCTACTCAAGAAGAGATTTCTATGGAATTCAGTGCCTTTAGCGCTGCATGGCTATCCTATATATCTGTTACGGTGTATGTACACTCTTGGGAAATGTACACTTTTACCGTAAAATGTGTAGTATTACCTTCACGTTTTGGTAAATGTATACTCTTATACCTTCATGTTTCAAGAAAAGCTTGAATACAAATGAATTAAAAATGTTGTTGCAGTAAGAAAATATTTATAGTGAATACATTTCTTTCTCTTATTGTTTTTTAAGTTTGTTGATCTCACTGCTTTAGTGATGATTGCATTGTAATGCACACTAGGTTATTCAAGGAGGGGAAGGGAATGAGATCATTGAATCAGCCGTTTCCATTTTTGAATCACTTGATATGCGTGTTATAAAGTATTGGATATTTTCCAAAAATGGGAAGGGTGAAATGCATTCAATACTTTTTAACGGGCATATCAAGAAGGGAAAGGTTGATTTCAATGATTAAATTCCCTTCCCCTTCTTGAATAACTAAATGTTTATTTGAAAAGTATTGGATATCTTAAGGGGAAGGGTGAATCCAATGATTATATTCCCTCCCCTTCTTGAATATATTGATGTTCATTACAAAGTATTTCATATCTTTTAAGGGGAAGGGAGAATGTAATTATTATATTTCCTTCCCAATTTTCTCACATTTACTCACATTCACAAAACGGTCATTGTGAATTCAATGTCCCAATAAGAATGGCTCTCGGCCATATCTCGGGAACCGTTCATGGTACAGCTTCGGAAAAAAAAATTATATCAAAAGTGACCTCGAGAAAAACCTGGGAATTATTTACAGAGTTGTAGGTCCACCGCTAGAGGTCGTATTTGACAGTTAAAATTTTAAAATGCAAAAGTTTCCAAAATTTACCCAATTAAGGAGCATATTCAATATTATAATCAGATTCCTCGACAAATTCTGCATATTTTTAATAGGACAAGTTTAAGTCTATCTCTTAGAATAAGGGTTGGGGAGAGTGGGAACCTTGTTACGAAAAAACGCCTGTAATTCCGGTTCTGCTTGACCGATTTTGATAAACTTGATGTTGTTTGAAAGAGCTTTTGTTGAACCATCGAAAATTTGTGAATATGAAGCAATCTGATGTATAACATGGATGCTAGAAGGCGCTGTTCAATTTTTTTTGTATATTGTGTTTTCTCGTAACAATTTTGAATGGAAACATACAAATTGAAGTAGGTCTTTGAAAAGTAGACTTAATTAGTATCAAAACACTGCAAACCGCAAGATCTTATCTCTTTCCTATCCTGATATATCGTAAAAAACAGGTAAATGGCGGGTTTTGTTCTTCCAACGTCTAGGAGGCTGGTGAAGTAAGTTGTGCTACATTTTTTCAATTATATAAGAATGTTTTATTTGTTTTCAAGCGATGTGCTCGGCGATGTGTTAGTAAATCAAAATAAAATATCAATAAAAACCGGTATTTGCCCGGCAACAACAAATACAGTTTAAAATATGAACTACGATTTAGGTCGCGCTGTATCAAACACCCAAACTCGATTTAATGATAACTGATGTTTTTCGTTTGTCCAGTGATAACTACTTATTTATTTCTCATTCTTATCATACCGGAAATATCATAAAATCAAGGTTAACTTGTGAAAACAAGACTAATGTATTTGCCGCCATTTTATGTCCAGTTTAAATAAAACACCAAATTATTTAATGAAATTATCTTATGCTGTGTGGATATATTTTTAACTAACAACATGATAATAATCTAGGTGAGACGAAGTAAAGGAATGTAGCAATAATAAAAATAATGAAAGGCCTGGCGGGAAAAATTCGTAATAAAATTACGAGAGTTAATGCATGTAAAGTCATTTTTCGTTTACTAACAACGAAGGCCTTCAATGTGTCTTATTGATATGATTATACTATTTTATATTGTACCCATATCACATGGTACTACACCAAAGTTTGAATGCTCAAGATTTCGATACCAGGTTGGATTTTTGCAACTGGCTCTCACATACGATACAAGACTTTAAAGCTGCTGTTTTCTCTACCCGTCAGCGATTGATTTCATGCATTGAATATGATAGACGACATTTCGAACATCTAGGGCGGTACTAATTACGTACCCAGTTATTTATTGAAGGTTCCAATTTTTCGATTTATCACATTATTTTAAAATTCGTTCTTATTGCTAGTAGCGACAGTATTACATTTAGGTAATCTAGTGGAAACCGTAACATTAGTATGATAACAGTTTAAATTACTGCAGACCAATGTAAGATCTTTTCATTCAGGGTAAATTTGATAATTTCTGTTAACGCGAACCAGCCTTCTAGACGTTGGAAGAACAAAACCCGCCACTTACCTGTTTCTTACGATATCTCAGGATAGAAAAGAGATATCGCCTTGCGGTTTGCAGTGTTTGATTAGTAATTTAGTCTACTTTTTAAAGACCTACTTGAATTTTGTATGCTTCCTTTCAAAATTGTTACGAGAAAACACAATATTAAAAAAAAATAAAACAGTGCCCTCTAGCATTTATGCTATTGATCAGACTGCTTAATGTTCACATATTTTCGATTGTTCAATAAAAGCTCTTTCAAACAACATCAAGTTTATTAAAATCGGTCGAGCAAAACCGTTTTTTCCTAACAAGGTTCCCACTTTCCCCCACCCCTTATTTGAAGAGATAGACTTGAACTTGTCCTATTGAAAATATGCAGAATTTGTCGAGTAATCTGATTATAATATTTAATATGCTCCTTAATCAGGTAAATATTGGAAAATTTAGCATTTTAAAATTGTAACTGTCAAATACGCTCTCTAGCGGTGAACCTACAACTTTGTGAATAATTTCCAGGTTTTTCTCGAGGTCACTTTTGTTATAAATTTTTTTTCCCGAAGCTGTGCTATAAACTGTTCCCGAGATATGGCCAAGAGCCATTCTTATTGGGTCACCCGGTACATTTCCCTTCTTTGAAATTGTAAATGTTAGTTGAATGCACATTACCCAAACGAGGAAGCAAATGTGCACATTTAACGGAAAATGTGTACATTTGCCGCAATATCTACTTTTACAGTAACATATCAATTTATGTAGCAAGGTGGAGCTTGGAAACTTGTGACATCCTTCGATGGGAGAGTGAAATAATATAAAAAAATCTGCCACTTTGGTATTCCTATACAATTGTGATCAATGGAAATTCTGTTAATAAGGTTTTGAAGGAAATTCATGTATCCATACAAAGAATTTATTCTCTGCAGCTTCTCTATCATAGTTGTGATACCTAGTTGATAAAGATCCGTTGAACTTATGTAAGGTATTAGAGTTATCTTCATTAAACTATTGTGGTAGGATTGTTGTAGGTTGATTTTGATTCTAGCAGAGTACAAATGGTGTTGGTCTTTGGTCAATTTTTGGTGCAAGCAATACTTTTGAAATTATTCAATTGTAAAACAACAGATTGCGCATCTTATGTTTCTAATCACATTTCGTGCAGCATTACAAAGTTCATTCAACATTATTAAACGTGTAGTTGCACATGCACTTGATAAAACACCAATGTTTATCCCTCAGCTCACCAAGACAAGTATACTCTGAATATAATATGGTGCTGAAGCTACTAATCAAATTCGCTCATACAACAAACACATCAAGCTAATTCCATTTATCTCCTGAGTAATGTCGTTACAAATGCATTACCAACACAAACATCAAGTAACAAACACACTTCGTGTATTACGTCGCAAGCTCAACACGAGCATTTCACCACAAAGGGACTGTAATGTGTTATACAGGAAGATTACATATTATTATCGATTATAAAACCGAGTTTATAATTCATTGAAATGCTTCTAAATTCAAGTGAAAGTTCAGGAGGTAATTTCCTAGCTATTCGGAAAGGACTACTTTTTGAATTTCTTTGTAAACCTCCAGTATACGATGAGCATCGGGAAATACGTTCCAAAAAATCTCACAGCACAATTTGGGGCTGAGGATATTTTGTCATAGGAAAGTCACATCATAACTTTATAAGGGCAATCATCTCCCGTATTATTCGAATAAATTTACAAACATCCTGTATATGCTCCAATTACTTTAAATATGTATGCAAACGGGAAATCACATTTTCATATTTTCCACAAATAATGCCAAATGATTTAGGCGTATTGGATGAATGACTTCTATATTCAATAAAAGCTTTTTCCACAGATGATTTCATTTCATACTTGATTATTATACGGTTCAATAATCACAGAACGATTCTTAACACATTCGTCTCCGGTAAAATTTTCAAATAATATCTGCATGCCAGTAGGATTTTTGCAAAATATTGTGATATATTTTATTGTTGAATGTTAAGCTATGTCTAGAAAAACAAATTATGATTTTTTTTTGTGTAAAATGAAAACAAAAAATGACCGCACCTGGCGCGGTGCTGGCATATGGTTTGGAATTTTGTTCCATGTGCCACCACCGCACTGGGCGCGTTTCGATTTTCGATGATAATTTTCACATTTATTTTGTTTCTTTACAAAACAACGTGATAATTATTTTTGAAAAAGAACAAAAACTCGAAATGCATGGAACATGGATGAAACAAATTAATTAAATACAAGATTTTTAAATATATCCAAAAATTACGTAACACTAAATAACAAATTTTATTCATGCAAGATCTCAGGGAAGAGTAAAAAAAATTTCCAGACACAAACCAGGTTCATTTGGACACTGAGAACAGTAAAAAATTGAATTCCTCCGTATTTTTCTGGTGTCCCAACAATATTTACATCGTCTTCTTTTTATTTTGTTGTCGAGACCTTTTGGACAATACAGTGGTAAATGTCCAACTGATGTTCTCATACGCGGTGATTTTGGTAATGGTCCTAAAAGGCTTTGATTAATAGAAAGTCAAAAATAGTATAATGACATTTTTCTCTCGTTTTCATTATTATAGAGGAAATGTTATACCACCGAATACACTCATGTTCACAACTCTGTAGTAACTAAGCATTTGATCACTTAAGTCAATACCAACTTTATATTTATTGTATTTAGCAATTAATTCAGGTTTTTCGGATTCAATTCCTCTTCTAGATCTTGTTGCAGTCATCTGATCACCAAATTCTGAAGATATCATGCATATTTCTCGTTTATCTTCCCATTTGGTAATACATATGCCTTCAGGACTATACATACTTGCTATTTGATTTTTCCTAATTTTTTTTGGTCATCTAATTTTGAGGATTACCTTTTTTGTCTTGTCGCAATGTGCCTGTAGCTTCGAGTAATCTTTAAGTCAAATGAACACTATTATAAAAGTTATCCATATACAAAGCATGGCCAGTGTTCATATGTCTCTCCATTAATTTCAGTACGACTTTTTGTGTGTGATCTCTTCCTCCAACTGTACGATCTTCTGATACACCGTATACGATTAACTTGTGTCGTTTACCTTTCATATACTGTCTAAATTGAAGTCTTCCTCTCCACAAAATTAATGATTCGTCAATTGTTATCTCTCTTTTCGGATAATAAATGGCTGCCATTCTATAGTTGAAAAAATCAATCAAAGGGTATTTTTTATACAGCTTACTGACGGCTTCATCTGTATTCACGCAAAAATGCAAGGCACGTAAAATTAAAATAAACCTATTGCGACTCATATAACTCGCAAACACTGGCAGACTACCTCCTCTAAACCAATCAGATGAAACTTCCCCCATGTAAAAGTTATAGCTACGTGACTGCTTCTGAGGACATTTTTATATAAACTTTTTAACTCAAAATTTGCCCAAGAATCTTATCAACACCCTCTATTGGTATAATGTTATTAATAAACATGCTACTGCCTATTTTCGTTTTAGGAGAATCAGTATAAATTATCGTTATTGGTATATGGTAAAAGTTACATTAACGCGCGATCGGCATTGTCGTAGACGAAACCAAGTATTCCTTTAAAGGAATTACACTTTATTTTATGTACCATTACATTTTCAGTACTCTACATAACATGATACCATCAATTTTGGCAAATATTGAAAAAAAGGTCGGGACCGCGCCAGGCGCGTTGATGGCACACGGTAAAGTTTATAACAACGCGCGACGCGCGTTACCGGAGACGAATGTGTTAAGCGAATAACACAAGTAATATGAAACATTTATTTGACGGTACTCCAGCTGTTTCACAGGATACAATACGCTGCCGAATCAGCGGGATTAACTTACCATTTCACATGGATCCTAACCTAACTTAACCTAGCCGTCAGTACGTACAGGACTCTCGACGTGAAACGACACTAAGAGTTTTTAAGCACAAACCAACAATTTTTTGCACAAAATCAACATCAAAATTAATGTGACAAAGGACAAAGGGAAAAATGATAAAAAACCAAGTAACATATTCTCCTGACAGCACAAGTACGTCCTCTTACTTTTTCAAATGGACCTTCTGAGGATCTTTTCAATGGACAAAGGAAAAATTATTAAAAATAAATGATATAATATCTCTATATAAATTTATTCAAATATTTATATAAGGTCTAAGGATCACGACAAACTTTCTTTCGAGTTATTATTGGCACATTGTTCTGAGCATAGTTCAATTAAGTCTCTTTGGGACGCATGTAATAATTTTTCTTGAAACTCTTATCTCATTCACACTTACTACGTTGTACCAAGGGTTCAACAAACACCACTGGATGTACCTACTTGGATTCCTTGGGTACCGTATCCAAGTGATACTAAGAATTGAAAGTTGATATTGATGAATCTAATATTTAGAACAATGAACTGATGGTTGCCATTGATTTTCTTATCAATTTTAGAGTGACATAAAACTAAGATATAAAAAATTAACTAACTATACATCTCTAAAAATACTACTGCAAGTGCTTCAGAGTTTGTAACGTCATATACATTTTTTTCCAGTTGACAAAATGTTTGAGCAAAGCGCTGCGCTTGAAAGACAAGCGTTTCGAGCACAACCCAAGACATAACCCATAAATATATGCGACACCATGATTCCATAAAATTATTAGTCAATGTTAAAGTTTCCGGGCTTCAAGCACAAAAAATCCGGTAGGTCCTTGAGGGGTAAGAGGAGGATAGTCTGTGTTTTAAACGCAATGACAGCTGGAACACGTACGTCGAGCATTTGCGCGTGGGAGAGCTCGTTTGCTTGCTAAATGGTTAACTGGAAAGAGGCACTGACCGATTTGCGAAATCAACTTGTGAACGTCAATCAAATTCCATGATAACCTAAGTAGGCATAACCATAGATAAAAAAATACTTATAGATGGAAAACTGACCCGTGGCGCCCTCTATTTGTACGGGTGGCGCTACCTTGAGAGTCCCGCCAGTACCTCTAACACAAATCAGATGGATGTGAGCATCGCTAACATCCGAAAAAGAAGATTTCTGTAATTTTACAGTTTTTGGCGGCATATTTAAAATCACTGTAGTTTTACTTTAATTGCAAAATGACATTTTTTGATATTTCATAGTTACTCAACGTCAGATTGATATCACAATAATAACAATCGAATAGTCAAGTAAAATTAAATGGAATGTCAAAAAGCGGACCATATGTAATGCCTAAAGCAATAATCATAAAGTTTATATATTTTATTGAATAAAAAAAGTATACAATAAATGGAACGTTTTTCTACATATTATTTCAATGACAAACATAAAGAAAAATAAATGTTAGGAATTCAACAACAATGCTGGGAAGTTCAAAGCTGTATGGAAGAATAACTACGTTTGTCACTTTTCATTTAATCGAACATGTTTTTGGAACGAAGTTCCTTATCGCGCATTGTGAAAGGAGGCTAGACGGATAAAATTCTTACGAAAAGTTTTGTCACGACACTTTTTGATATAGGAAGCTATTGTAAGCTGTACGGCGGCGCATGTTTCTCTGTCTGTATCTTTCTCTCTTATAGAAAGCAAGCCAGATATTTCCATTTCTATTTCCCATAGGGTATTTGATAATTTTTTTAAACACCATTAGAAGATTGTCTGGCCTCAGTTAAGTACTC
>CAJUYH010009285.1:15303-29321 GCA_910591685.1 Galerucella tenella
CGAAGACAATCTCCCTTCGGATATTGAAAATGCAGCTTCCAGTGTTATTTTAAATATTTAATTCTGGTACTTATTAATATTTCTCTTGATTCTTATTATCGCACTAGTGCGGTAATATACGTCATTATGACACTGAAAGTAGTGTCAAATCGTAACCGTTACATGACAGTGGTAGATAATAATACAGCAATAATCCATTATATGAGAGTTGTATGCGCTATTTTTTCTACACCCGATAAATAATGAAAAGCTATAAATATTATTAAGTATTATTACAATTTCCTGTAATATTGTGGTATTTAATGAAGCACTTTACCAATAGATATCGCAGAATAATAATTATTCTAACGCATTATAAGTTTTAGAAAATATTTTACAAAGACAGTGACCGTTCAACTAAGAAGCAACAACTACTTCCCGTGCTATAGGCTCCGTGTTTTAAATGCAGCCCTCACACTTTCATAATTCTATGTATATTATTTTTATTTTCAGATGAAACTTCATCATAAAAAATAACAAACAATCCACTCTTATCATTGCAAAATTCCCCTTCAACCCACCATCATCTCAGTGAATGCGGTGCGTCACAAGAGAGCGCCCCAGGTGTATTAGCCACCTCCTGGTGGCGATAGTTTGTGCTTTAGTTCTGACGACGGAGGCGTGCTTGGGAGCAGAAACATCGCCACGAGAAATTACCAATTTTGTGTCGACGAACGTTCTTACAGATGGTGAAGTTGAGACGAGGATTTACTACAAGGGACTCAGTGCCAAGGAGACTAGAGTGGCAAGTGGGTAAGTGTAATTGTTGTCGTAAAAGTGTTTAATTGTGGTGTAAGCACCGCAATTTACGTTAATGCGATTTTAAGCAGCGTAACAGTTATTTACCAAACGTTTTTGGGATATAGATGAGCATTTTGTATACATTTTGCACGCATTTTGTACAGGGTGTCCCAAATTGTTGTCTTTTGCAGGGTATCTCGTAAACTAGAAGAGATATAAGAAAAGCAGCTAGATGTTATGACATCTTTTTTTGTTAAAGTAGCGATAGCCTAATTAAATGTTCAGTAACTCTCCGCAGTTGGAAGATACAGGGCGATTATTGAAAACTTTCTATATTTTTCTCAATTAAGAAGTTATAGTACCTTGTAGTTTTCGACCGTTTTCAATAATCGCCCTCTGTATCTTCCAGCTGCGGGGAGTTACTAAAGATTTAATTAGGCTATCGTTACTTCAACAAAAAAAGAAATCATAACATCCCAACTGCTATTCTTCTATCTCTTCTCGTTTACGAGATACGCTGCAAAACACACCAATTTGGGACACCCTGTACGAATGCAAAAAAAGTTAGGTAGGTAGGTACAATGTTTTTAGTAACGAATAATATAAAACAAAATAAAATTTGAATATATATTTATGCAGAAAATGCTTTAGCAGCCCTTAATTATCGGCTGCCCACGAGCCCACGTTTAGCTACGCTCTCTTGTGCAGTAGCGCACGCCATAGAAGACGACCGTTTTATGGGGCTTCTCATTGAAACTTTACCTTTATTACTCAAGCTTCTACGAAAGAAGACTATAGGAAAAGTCGAAGATCAAATCAATTAAACAGTATTTAGCACTAACAGTAGATAGATCTATGACTTGGTCACAATATAATAGACTTTAATGTCATTGAATAGACTGATTAATTACTGCCGACAACAACATCCATAATATATTATATTGAATAGTAGAATTGCAGTAATACTAACACTCCCAACTGTAAAAGTGTCATTTGTATTTCATTACACATCAAGGATAATTCATTTTACCGTGCTAGTAATAAAATGGCCGTTTAAAAACCTCGATGAATGATGTCTTTAGTTATACTGGCGTTTCTAGAAAATTATTACTGGTAATAAAAAAGATTATTTTCCATGTCTACTATCGAATTTCACAAACAAATGCATATTCTTTTATTATATGGTTAAATTAATTTACTACGTTGAATTCACATTATAAATGTAAACAGAAACTGATAAAATTTAGGTTTTACGAAAGATTTTTGAACACAAATATTAAGACAAGTTATGGAAAAGAAGATGCCACAAGTAGTTTTGGAAATTTGAAGCTAGTAGTTTATAGTAGGATGATTAAAGGCGTCAAAATGTCAATAAACGTCAAAACAAACTGGGGAATTTTACCAGTTGATCTGACAACGTCTAAAAGTTTTGCCAACCCGTTAGCTGTAAATTGCCCTGGCTGTTGAGGATACATTATATTTACAGTTGGTAAATTAATATTTATTCTGATAAGCAGGAAAGTAACTAAAACTGACATAATCGTCTTTTTATCGTAAAAATCCTATTGCCGAAAACTACGAAGTGGGCGTTAATTTTCTTTCAAACTTCAATAGAGGTGAACAACAAAGCCAGAATGCGAACATCGTTATAGAAAGTAGAATTAATTTTGTTGTTTTATAGAAAGTGTTATTTAAAATTTTAGTTTAAATGGTAAAATAAAATACCTATTTAAAGTGCTTTTCTGAGATAAAAACAATCACACATCCATAAGGTGCATTTCCAAAACAATAAAAACGTGGTGAAAGTTGTAGTGTTACAAATGTACTAGTGGCTATAATCCTATTCTAGTGGCCAGTAAAACTCTTTTGCACCTTTTTGGTAGTTTCGTGTAGATATTCTTTTCTTCCCGGATTGGCACAGGCAGCGTTAAGAATACAATACCTTGTAAAACAATACCTGGTAAAACAATAAACAATAGAAACGATGAAAAAGTATCAAACAACAAACAAGTATTAACATTTAATATAATATATTATTGAATAGGCAAGCTCAACAATTAAAATAACTTTAAAAGTACACTGAAGCAAAACCAACTAAACTCAAACACGATCTATCATTATAAATCAACATATAACCTCACTATTAAGTACCACGTGTTCTGAACGCTTTGTTTATTGTTTAACCACCAGACTCTTGTCAAAATAGTTTGTGACGTCACGTGGACATGACCTATTGACATTCAACCTAAATAACGTTACTGCCCAGCGTAATTTACAGAGCCTAATGATAGGGGGATTTGAAATGGCGCTTAATAATTATCATGCCAAGCATGCGCAGGTATGTTCTTTGTTAAAGTTAAAGGTTATGGAAATGTTTGTTGTATATTTATCACACAAACTCACTGTTTTCTTAGTTTTCTTTAATTTAATTTATGAGTATATGTATAGAAAAATGTCAGGAAAAGAATCAAATACACGTAATAACAATAAAGATAGGTTAAGTCACATTTTCGAAACGCGCATAACGTGGGGCGCGGATGAAAGTGCGCATGCTTATAATGTCAAAAAAAGGGGGAAATTTATAAGCGGATCGCAAAAGATAGCTTGCGATAATAGGGACATAAACCAGTTCTTCAAATAGATCACTTATCCGTATTCGTAACGTAACGGAGATACGTGATTAATCAAAAAGAAGTATAAAGCAAATGCGTTCGTAACGTAACCCATGCGTAACCATACATGTGTTTTAATTTTTAACATTTTCAACCTAAAAAATAGTGCTATTACCTTGACATCTACTAAAAAAATAGTCTTTCTTAAAGTGACCTTTCGTGTTTATTGGTCGTTTGGTAGTTGTAAAACGCGAACACGTAACGCAATAGAGAAATACGTACGTTAGGTACGTGTGACGGATTGATACGTTTCACGTAACGTAACGAGGCCCACGTATCGCTTCTGCACATGCGCATTGTGATACGTATACGCACAAGTGGTGATTATTAGAACTGCTTTAAGTCCCTAATATATCTCAAGATTTCCCGTAAACTTATCGGGATACAAACTAACTTATCTCTCAAATTGACACACCAGGGTTGAATTTACAATGTGGACACTTTTATTTTAGGTTTAGTAAATGTTTGCTTTCGTAATATTTAAATTTCTTGCACTGTCTGTAAGACATACAACGGACGTTTAAGGAAACATTTTGAGTAATATTAATGATGAATTGATACATACTTTAATACATGTAAAATCCAGATGACAATAACCATAATCCCTTGTGATACATTTACAGACATATTTATGTGCCTATAACGTTAGAATCTAACATGAAATATCGAGTGACAGATTTACGACCGAGAGAACGTTGCATCAAACAAAAAAAATCTACTCAGTGGGCGAGCTATTCGTATTTAACAGCTCTTTGCTTACTCGTATAGAACCCGGTAAGGTACTTGTTTACATCCTAAATAGTAATAGTACTTAGCGAGCACGAAGTATTTATCTATTAGATTGTGACTCTTTTTTTTTCGTTGGTCTGTAAAGTGAAATGTCAGGAGTATTCAATATAAAACACCTGATAGGTATCAGGGCGTTAAGATGAACACTGCCGTGTCAGATTTAATATTCAAGTTGTTTTATGGTTTCTTTATTGTGTTGAGATGATGTATTTAGCGAGAATTTGTAACAATAGCCGTCAATAAAAAAATTTGTAGCAAAAAAGTGGATGGCCAAGGGTCAATGCTTTCTAGAATTACCGGTGTAATATTACAACACCAAATAATATACAAGCTTCATAAATTTCTTTAAGACCATGTCAATTTTTGTTTGTGAAATATTTTAGCTGTTTTTTAACTTATCTATATGGGGCAATATTAACCCCTGAAATGGTGAAGTGCACACGCATCAGGCTTAGGGCTGGATTATCCATAAAGTGGATTAGATAAGACTGTCTATAGTGGCTCAACAAGAAAAAAACGACTCAGACATCGCAAGCGATTTACGAAGCTAGATGTCTATTGAAGTATCCCGAAAAAAAAAGAAAATGCCGTGATGGTGATATTCTGGTCTGCCATACTGGATCGAATCAATGAAGTCAGTATATCTTTACAAATACCAGCCTTTGAATTTAGAACAGCAGTCGAAGTTTTAAAATCGCTTATAGTTTTTGGAACTTTAGCTCTTTACGCCAAAAGATCTGACCGTTACGCGTTACGTTACGCAAAGTTATGTTACGTTGCTTCGTTATGTGCCTTGCTTGCGTGCTTGTGCCTCCTTAGTCTCTCTCTCGTTTACGAAGCAGCGATTCGTAATAATATGCTCCTGCCGGGATTCGAACCCGGGCCGCCCGCGTGCAATGCGAGCATTCTACCACTGAACCACCGATGCTATATTTAAATTCTATGCAAAGCTGGTATTCGCAGTGTCGGTGATCTACTTGAATTTGTTCGGATCAATTTTTACTATTATTTCCAAAATTTTTTTGCGCGATTAAGGGGTCTAGCACATTTACCAATCTGATCATATTAAGAAAGCAGCGTAGCCAGTTTAGAATGTTTGGTACTTTCTTAGGGATAAATAATTTACTTTGCATGGAAAATTGAGTGAACATTTATTCTGAGATGGTACATTTCAAGAACTACCTCCGCTAGAGTTTCATTTTTTGTCAGACTTACAAACCCAAGAAAATGAATGGAGTTATGACCACATTTATGAATGATGAAGTCCCTACATTGTGTATTTGAAGAAGGGGAAGAAAATATGATAATTTCATCCACCCTTTCCTTTAAAATAAAATAAAATAATACTGAACCAAATTGCGGATGGAATTTTTACAAAAATAAACGATATAAAAATATTGAAGTCACTCTGTAGATCGGCACTATATAGCTAAGCAAAGTATAAAGAATGAATGAGTTTATTGAGAAAATTACACACACTTTTCCAAATTCATCGCGAATTTTAGTTTGTGCTTAATTGCAAATCTTCAAAAACAATTTTAAATTTTGACATAACGTAATTGCATTCAATTTAATAACTATATTATGATTGTATAGCTTAGAGAGAATCACTAATTCCCTGGAATTTACTCAAATTCTTGGTGTGTTTATCATAAATAATCTTCGAATGCGTATCCTTTCACCATCCAATTTATATCTGCTTTTACTTTGTATAGCCGCCTAATACTGGACGTTATTATATAGTTTATCAGATAGGCAGGCCACAAAAATGCACTTTAAAATTGCAACAAATTATTAGGTAAGAATTACAAGACAACAAGACCGATCAGATTATAAGAAATTTTTTTCGCATGATTTCAATCCAATGGCGTAACAAATATAAAAAAATATTTTTATCTTCTCATAAATTTCCAAATGATAAACAGATTCAAAGTGAAAATATTTAGTTATTGTATAGAAATCTCTTGGTACTTTCGCCTGTATCTGTATCTGTAAAGTAGGGAGGGTAGGCTCACAGCACTTAGGCCACATGTGACCCATTGTACATCCTCCCAAGGAGTTGTCCTCCCAGGTCATCGTCTATCCTGTCCTTCCCAGGAAGGTGGTCAGGTCACTAGGAGACATCTCCTTTATATCGGCAGGTGTGGGCCAAGACTCACCGAACACACACTCTCTTATTGACGATAACTCCGGACACTCGCATAAGACATCTTCCTGTTCACACATCCTGCATAGAGGTGTGTACACTAGCCCCATAGTATCGAGTTGTTTCCTTGGTTGACAGTGGCCAGTCATAAATCCTACTGTTAAACGTAGGTTTTTCCTGGTCATCGCCAAATATTTCTTCGACACCAGCTTCCCAGGGTAGCCCAGGGTAATCCTGGCAAGACTGCATCCTTTGGTTCCATCCCATCTCTTAAGGGATTGAGCATGAGTGTAGCGTTTGGCTAGTACCGCAATTATCGAAGTCGTCAGGCCAGGTATTTTTTCCCATACCCCACTTAATCCTTAGGCTTAGTGCTCTGGAGCAAACTCCACATCCTGATCCTTCTCTCGTTTTTGAACCATCTGTATATATGCGTATTGCATTTGCAACATCTGTTCTGTTTTATTTGTATTTTGTAGGGTTTATTAAATACAAACCTGGGTTCAGTTGTATCATTGGCTGCCTGCAGCAGAGGTAGCTCAGTAAGCGCCCCTTGCCATATAAGCTTAACCTCAATTGACCCACTCCTACTTCGGGGCTTACACCAGCCGTGCGCATTCGTACCATGGACATTAACGCAACCTCCTTGACGTACATGTCGAGAGGGGTCAGACCACTCTCGCATAGGCAACTCATTATATATTTATATATATCATTCATCTTTCCGTTGTTCATATGAAGCTTGCTTATGCCCTGGTACCTCGTATATAACTCTAATAAGATAGATACATGTGAAGTGTCTAAGATTTTTTTAAAGGAGCCTCCTGGACTTATTGTGGATTCTCCTAGTGCTCTGACTACTGTATTAGCTCATACATGTTCTTTGCTGGTTGGTTGTAGAAGTCTACTGGAGTCATTTGGGGTCTACCATACTGTTTCGGCCTCCTGTGGTCCAGCGTCTCACAGTTGCATATTATATGCAGAGCTGTTTCGGTATCTTTTTTGCATCTTCTGCATGTAAGGTCTCCGTTATACAGCCCTATTTTGTTCAGGTGCTCCTTTGTGGGAAAGTGTCCCGTAAGTAGCCCCGTTATGGTGCGTAGTTTGTTCCTGCTCATTGAGAGCAGTTATTTCGCTACTTTTTCTGATGGTTCTTTTATGAATTTCTTCCCATGTATTTGCCTGGGCGTATTCTTCCAGTGTTTATTGTGTTGGTCTTTCACTCACCCTTTTAACCATGACCTAGTTGAGCATCTGGAAATGCCCACAGCTGGTTCGGGTCCGTTCATTAGGGTTGACGATCCTGCTTTTGCGAGTTCGTCAACTTTTTCTTTGCCACCCATTCCTCTTGGGACCCACTCCAGTGTTGCACTGTTCTGATTCGCCAGTCTTCTAAGTTCTTCGCCGCATTCCCATACCAGCCGAGATGTTACCTTAG
This sequence comes from Galerucella tenella, assembly GCA_910591685.1. Lineage (NCBI taxonomy): Eukaryota > Metazoa > Arthropoda > Insecta > Coleoptera > Chrysomelidae > Galerucella > Galerucella tenella. The sequence goes on from CAJUYH010009285.1 coordinate 23,129, forward strand.
AGTGTCTAAGATTACATCCCTATTATTACACTCTAAGCTAAAGTGCATGAATTGGTTATAAACAACATAACATGAATTTAATTGTGAATACATGTAACGAAGTCATAATAGATTGTCCTTAGCCAGGGTACCATGCCACTCAGATCATAAGGGCGGCACTAAAAAGGCAGACTCACTAGCCCATTGGCCCAGAACCTTTTTGTGTTAAAATGAAAGCGCTGCGAATACCAAATAGCAGTACTTGGACAAAAAAGCAGTCTCGAGAATGGTGGAATAAGGCGCCAGGAACGAGGCAGGCCAAAGAGTTCATCAAGGAAACCTCGCTAAAATTCACGGAGTACCTACTGAGCCAGAATGGGAGAACAATCAGAATTCTGGTTGGACAGGGCATTGTAGACTTAGCAAAGACATTAATAACATGGGATTTGCAGATAAAACCACATGCAGGTTTTGCCAAAAAGATGAGGAAACCTCAGTAAACAAACTGTGCTACTCCGAAGGCCTAACTAGGCTGAGGTTTTCAATTATGGGGGAGGAAAGCCACAACCCACCCAGTATACGGTGGACCTCAGGTTTGCCATTTAAAGTCTTGCAATATGGAAGTGCCTAGACAAGGAACTCTAGAAAAGCAGGAGGGCATACACAACATATCTGTAAAGGTCGCAGTGAAGAGGATCCTTGAAGCACATAAGCCCCCTTTTCATCTATCTATCTAACTATCTATAGGAATAATAAGTATTGGCAATTGGCTGACGGTAATACTGAGCTAATTAACATTACTATTCTTTAATGAGTCTTTCTCTTTAAGATATTTTTGGTGACATGATTGGAGTATTTAGTTGTTTTGGTCTATTAATTTTAAGAGGACTTCGTTTATCCATCTCATTCGTGGTCGAGGCTGGGCTTATCATCTCCAGGAAATTTGCAGTCTGTTCGGTCATAGTTGATGTTTGTTGTGAGATCGGTAATGATTTTATGTGCTTGGAATTTCTGTTGAGCATTTGTCCCTATTCAGTCTGCACGATATAAGATCTAGGACGATTTGCCTCTCGAACTATGTGAGCAGGATACCAATTGCGATGTCTTCTTGAATAACAGCACTTTGTCCTGACTTGTATTGATGACTAGGCTTTGTAGTTAATTTTTTGTCTCAGTAGTTCAGTTTTGATAATTCCTAACTTATTTTTTTCATAATCGTGGGTACAAGGAGTCTTTGTCTGTAGGTAAGCGACTAGATGATCTACTATATAAACGCTGGTACGGTGAGCCTAGTATTTTGTTTCTTGATGTATTTTTTTGATTCAGTAGTGCTTTGAAAACGTCATAAAGTTTGCCTGGCATTTTTTTATCAGATTTTTGGCAATGCATACGTATTTTTCATAAAGACCATTTGACTGTGGGTAATGCGGATTGGATCTCTGTTGATTAAAGTTCCATCCTTATTTGCTGAATTCTCTTGAACTGTAACTACTGAGATCCATTATCGGTTTCGGGAATTTTGGTGATTCCGTGAATTGCGAATCATTTTTTAAGAACTTGCTTGTAGAGTGTTCTTCAAAATCATAAAAGTCACTATCGCAAATTAGCATATATTTTTTATTTAAGATCCTCAAGATATCTGAGCTGGCGATTTCCCATGGTAACATAGGAATCTCTTCAAGAATTATAGGTTGTTTCGGCTTTGACATGTGTCCTAAAGTGCAAGTTTTGCATTTTGGCACTAAATCAGTAATATCATGGGACATAACTAGGCAAAATACTGATGATCTTGCTCGGGACGAAGATTTCAATAGTGCCTTGAAAACGTCGGAGCCGTTTGCCTGGCATTTTTTATCAGGTTTTTGGCAATGGATACGTATTTCTTCCATTCGACTGTGGGTAATGCGGACTGGATGTCTGCTGATTAAAGTTCCATTTCTTTCTGAATTCTCTTGAGCTGTGACTACTGATATCGATAATCGGTTTCGAGAATTTTGGTAACTCCGTGAATTGCGAATCATTTTTTAAGAACTTGCTTGTTGTTATGGTTCTTGAAAATCATAAAATCCTGAGTTACTATCGCAAATTATCAAAGGTAATACCACGAGTGCTTCAAATTTTATCGATAATTTTTTCTTTTCCACGAAAACTTGTTTATTTGGCAAAAATATGAAAACAAACCGATTGATAAAATCACGAGTCCGTTAGGACGAGGGATTTTATCCGAATTCGGTTTGTTTGAATGATTTTGCCTCAAATAAACAAGTTTGAGTGATGAAAATAAAAAGGCTTCGACATGTGTTTTTAAGTGCAAGTTTTGCATTTTGGCATAAAATCGGTAATATCATTGGACATAACTAGACTAACACTGATGATCTTGCTCGGAACAAAGATTTTTCGATCCCGTGAGCTTCACTGTGGATGTCTTAAAGTATTTTTGCAAAAGATATATGCAGGATGCGTAAAGAGGAGTAAGTAATATCAGACTAATCGAAATTCTGGATTAAATTATTTAATCTTGAAGCAAAATTTAACTTTAACACAAATTAAAAATGTCCTAACACGCTCAAATATGGCTTAACTCATTTTAAAAACCGAATTGTAGCTACAAACAAAATTGTTTTATTTATAGCATGATCCACACATAATAAAATCGAAATTAATCACTTCCTTGAACTGCTTTTCAATCAGTTTAAAATCCGTATCTGTATATTCTTTATTATGTTCATTCTTACTCATAAATACTCTGTTGAATGAGACGTTTATATTATTATACCTTTACGTTTACGATTATTTGAAATTATATACTTTATTTTTGTGTATACAATTACAGTCAATGTATGAAACAAAGTAAATATCTGTAGAATTGTACACATAAAATGTATGAATTGACAGTAATGTAAAGTTCAAAGCGATTTTATTAACATGATCATAATTATTTCGAAATCTCCAAGTTCCTCTCTTATCTCTAAATATACTTTTCTAAGATTGGTTTTGATTTTTCACTTCAAAAATGGAATTGTCATTTAAACTGTCAAACTAAATTCTTCTCATACATTATTTACGTACAATGGCATTACATTTTGAACGCCCTGTACAATAGTGATCAGTCGCGAAGCCAGCCGCTAAGATTGGAACTAATTATGGAATATTTATGAACTTCGCGGAAAAGACGAGATTTGAATTCAATCTAAAAGTTTTCCTCGGTCGACTTAATACACACGTCAGGTTTTATGAGAAACTAGTTATGATCTATTTTAAGATCCGTTATAACATTTTTTTTAGAAAAATGGAACATGATAGCATAAATACAATATGAATTCAAGTGAACGGTGCCAAAAATGTCTAGAATTTATAAAACGTCATGAAAAATTGATACATCGTGTTACTGTGATTATTTTATTGGTATATAAAAAGATTTCGCTTTCAGTATGGCGTCTATAAAATATTTTCTCCACGACTAAATAATAACGCACACAATTATTTTTACATATTTAGCTGCATAATGATATAAATTCTTCACACCAGTGAATAATGAAAAATAATTCACTCTCGTTAGCCAATCACATTCTATTATTATCAGAATTCACGCTGAAATGTATTAAAGTGAATTAATCAAATTGTCTCTTTAAAACGTCAAATAACTAAGAACGCAAATCGCTTCTGACAGCCAGCGCGTAGTTTGAAACGTCAAAATAATTATGTAATCATAATTTTACGTATTATATAGTGAAAAAAAATGGACAACAGTAGCGATAGTGAAGATTTAAAATATGTACGCCTCCAGAAATTAATTTCATTTATAAATGTAATGGCTTCGATTGAAAATAGTTTTAAAAATAAATATGCTCTATAGCCTAGTGATAAAAATGGTTGACTCTGGCGCGGACGATCAGGGTTCGATCCTCATTGGAAGTTTTTTATAGTCGTAGAGAAAGTATAGTCTTTTACTCGTGTAGAATGGCTATTATTCTGCACTAGTTGAAGAATATACTATTTTTCCACTACTAGCTGTGAAGTTGACTATTATTGTTTCTTCTAGTCATTTCAAAAGTTGAATTTCCCTATTAGTGGTTAATCATTTTTTCTATTGTTAACCAAGGTCAATAAGAGACAAATTAAAATATTTTGGGAATCCAGGGATAGCAGTTTAACAAAAAATTGTGCAGCATAATTTTGTATACCCAGAAGATTGTCTTTAACGTATTCGCTGCTTGAAATTACCTACCAAGATGAAATTATTTGAATAAAAATGCCATTGGCTTGAAATTTGCGCTTATCCAAAAATGACTGATGACAAAAGGAGTGCGTTCATAATCTATGGGTTAGGTGAGGAGTGAAACAGACAGTGTACTTATCAGTCAGACGGGGTAAGCGCTGCTCGTGTTGCGTTATGGTGTAGATGGTGAAGTATATACTAAATAATTTATGAAAGCTCCTAACTAAAAGATTAACAAACTCAAACATTAACGCTTTCCATATTGTTGATGGATTATACTAATACTCTTTGTTGGTTAAATAACTATTAAGTATATTATTAACTTAACTATATATTAATATTACGTGAAAATTGCATAGAATATATAAATGAGGGATTACTCTCTTTTTTTTGCGTAAATGTAATGCTCTAACAAAAACGCGCTAATAAAAACAATATAATACTAAAAAAAACGTAAATGTATCACCCTATAAGAGAAATCGATTAATCTCAATCATTACATAGTTAGCAATAACAATAACATTCATTGAAACAAATCGTTGCATTATCAAATCAATTTTTAACAAGTTTTACAAGATACGCCTTTTCTTATCAACTTCAGATTACTTAACATTATTTTAGAAAAAAACTTACTTCATAATTTATATGGAACAATGATATAAACAAATCCTATAAGAACATGATTAATGGTCAATTTGATAAATTACATAATATTGTTATTTTACTATATCATTGAAACCATTAGATTAACATAATTTCTTTTTAGAAATAATCTCATAATAGATTAATTGCTTACCAGCACTCCGTATACCCGTGGAAGTAGATACATATTATGATAAGTGCATATGCACTTCAAATGCAAATCTACGTTTATTAAAATTGTTCAGGCGATCTCTTATCAAACAGTCACATGCAAAATTGTCCTTTTTTTCTATCAATAATTATACAAAAACTACTGAACCTCTTCTATCCAGCCTAATATTGAGTAATAGTGCTTAGTGTGATGGTTAACTGTAGACTACATTTCACATATGAAAAATCTACGTGAAGTTACAGTCGTATACGCGAGCTTGTTGTCAAAACCACCGCCATATTGTAAAATTGACAATCGACTTCAAATCAGTAGCGTATCGTTTTCATTTTTTGTAGGTTAACACAAAATTAGAATCTATCAGCCTTGTGAATAATTGCTTCAAACACAACCTCAAATGTCAACAATGAAATTGCTGTCGGCATGAAACATCATTTGTAACACTAATGGCATGAGAAAGTCGTTACGAGGAGACATATGTTGCTTTCGTTTATTTGGGCTTCAAGCACTTGTGCGTGACGCCTCAGTCTTCACGACTTTTGAGCAGATCGAACACGATTTTTTAGGATCCTCAAAACCACCTGACATGTGCCAATGCCAATGAATTTCCTGTGTTGGTAGGAGAACAGTTTTCAATTATAATGTTTTTGATGATAAAATTTTGCATATTTAGATATTTTTAGTAAGTTTTAAGTCGTATTAAATCATAATCGGCACCACAGTATATAAACCAACCAGTAGTGTATCTCTCATAAATTTCATTCATAAATTGCCAGAGCTTTTGATAACCTTGAACGGATCGTTTTACGATTCATTTTACCATAGTCGTAGGTGCATAAGTTTTAAAATGACTTGAACGTGTTAAATCTTTTTTCTTAAATATTGTAGAACAGTACACTGATGAGTGAATAAAACAATAGTCTTATACAAAATATTTATTGGTTTTTCCATATTACAATTTTCATTTGATTATGATTTTTGAAATTTTTAGTGACACATTTTAATGTGTAATATAGTCGTACCAGGAAGAGAAGTTTTATTACATATTTTATTGGAAAATCAACACAAGGATGTACAAACTCTGTTGTTTAACTAATATTTATAAGTGATTCAACAATATTATATTCCGTAGCAACTTTCTCAAAATTCATTTGGAATAATGTTTCTAATAATGGGATGTATTG
>CAJUYH010009286.1:0-14014 GCA_910591685.1 Galerucella tenella
CTTCCAAGTCTTGTTAGGTAATATACTACTCTCACTTTATTTAAAGTACATGCGTGTAAAGATCGTAATATATGAAGGGTTCAATGTCAAAACCACAATATATTCAATGTCCGTTGGGACTCAAAACTTGCAACTAGTTTCGGTAACAATTACCATCATCAGGCTATAACAAATAGGAAATGGTACCTCATTGTAAAGATCTAAAGAGACAATAAAATAGACTTAACAAAGTTGCAATCAAACAATATTTTACAATCAAGTTAAAATTATAAGAGAAAATTAATCTAAAATAATGAATCTATACTATAATGACAAAAGTTATGAGAAATTTAAATATTTTAAATGTTTCTAAATATAACAAATTACAAAAGTTACCTGTATGAAAATTTCACAACTGTAAGGGCAAGATCATCACTGTCATCAGTCCATAAAGTAGTACTTTTTAACAAAGTTAAATATTTAATAAATTATGGAATGAAAAAACCTCAAACAAACTTAAGAGTAAGAAAAAAGGGGAGAAAGTTAAGAAGTATGTATGTTTTCTCATGAGAAAACCTTAAACATATTAAAACCTATGAAATAATGAAAACTGAAAATATATTGTTATGAGGAATAATGAAGATAATAATAAATAAAATATTCAAAATCCGATTACGATATAACCAACCATTCTGGTTTGTAATTAGAAGGTACAATACCAATTGTATACTGGTTTAGGCGTATTTGCGCCTCAAGAGTACGAGGTAGATGTCATCCGTCCAAAAAATCTGAGAGAATAACTTTGGACTGAAGATAACGCTGAAATCACATCAATACTGGAGAGTGTGAAGGGAATGCTGAAAATTCGATGATGGCAACATTCCCACAACTAACCACAAACCAAAATTCATATTGATAGTTTCCTGTAACAAAAGTCTTCAATTGTCTGTATTATTTCATCAACTTCCAATGTCCCTATTTGTTGTGTTTCACTAATATCAACTGTTACATAGCACACAACAAAATAAATAATGTTTCCAGATAGGTACTGTGTCAGGAAATTAAATCTCATATTTCAATTTATTCGAAATTCTTCTTTTTTTCGAGAACTAATTCCTTGGCTTTGACTATTTTACCAATTTCACTCAGGCTTTTGAAGTTAATCGCACCGTTCCTGATTTTGTATGAAACACATGGTACATTTACATGTCACAACTGCAATATCATATACAATCAATGCACGCAAGTGAACAAATATGTTGTAAATTTAACAGGTTAACTAAATTTAATGCATCAAATTTACATATAGATTTGAAAGTCGGAACACTGCATCCAACGTTGTTAAGCACATGGAAATTGCTAGTTGTTATGTAAATTTTTTACGTAAGCGCCGATTGAACTTTATGACTAGTCATAACAAAATTGAAAGATAATAAATGGACCTTTTTGTCGCTTCACTGTTAATAAATTGATGATTGTTTTTGATGCTGGAATTGAAATCATTTATATGAACGCTTTTTTCAAATTACCTTTTATAGAAATTGTCATCTACTTATGGAGTGTTTTGAAAGTCATTGAAATCAGTTAAATATTCGAAAGGGTTCAAAAATGCTTGTTAATATTTACTCAAGTGATATGACTAATGAGTTTTTCCTAGAAAATTAGTCTCCAACTGCAATCTATAAAATTAGTTCGATTTAAACTACTTTTCCCAATCTTAAATTAATGATTTTACTCAGTTTCTGTTAACTCTTTATTAAGTAGTGTACTGCATCTTCAACATTTCTTGATTCCAACTAATTTGGATGTCGGCGCCAAAAACTTGTAACGGTGCCTGAAACCGGAACTGACAAAAGACGAGTTTTCACCATTGTTGATGGGACATTATATTTCTTGCGGCCACATGGCTGTTCGGGGAAAAGACTATTTTCAAGCTACAGACAAGGCCGCAGCACATATAACCTGTTGGGAAAAAACACATTCGGGGAAATTCCCCGTAATATTCCAGATTATTTGGGTTTAAACAAGGTTAACTGGTCATTGTTCATATCGAACGTCGGCAACTATTTTAGCAGAAACTGGTGCAGTTATAACTACATTGAAGCGCCATGTTGGATGGATTAGTACCACAACTGGTGGAGGATATTTAGAGGACAGTGTATCCTCAGATATTCCAACAATCTCGCATTTTCTCACAGAAAATAGAGAATCAGACAATAAATTATGAGTCAACCTTTGCTGCAGAAAATTCAGCTATCAGCAGAACCTTCCCGAATTGCCAATTCCATGCAACTACAACCAAATTATATATCAACGTAACTTTATATTTCGTTACTTTGTTAATAAAATTGAGTTAATCGAAAACTGTTTTTATCTACTACCACCCTTGAAATTAGGCATTCACGAACCAAAAAAAATGTGTGAAATCATACATCATACATACGTTGAAAAAAGCGTGCGTAAATGAACAACGCATTTTTATGGGACTTTCATTATAACACCCTTTAGCGTGCGTAAATAACCAATGCTTTTTAAATGGGGTTCTCATTTTAACACTCCTTTTTAGCTACGTGATTATCTAGTTGCCTTGAATTTAGTCGTTTGTTGTAAGTATAAACTTTTGTGCTGTCAGTAAAGTTGACAGAAGTGTCAGACAGTGAAAACTATTTTCTGTTATATTGAAAATTTTGATTATACTTATTTTGAGAATAATCCATTTCTTTGGATTGCCCACCACCTGAAATTAGAACTTGTTGTGTATATATTTGTTTATAGAAAATTTATTTTTATGTTTTAGCCCCTTTAGAGCGCATTTTTTTTATTATTTCTCTATGTGGACGTAGATAAAGTTTTGTATGACACTTGTGCGTGGTTACTTTTGCGCACTCGTTGCGAAAAAGGCACTCACCACGTTCGTGCCTTGCATTTCGCAACTCGTGCGCAAAAGTATAACTTCACACACTTGTATCATGAATAACTATTTGATCATCAATTCCCGCCCGGGCCATAATGTGTACTCTATTGTGTTGTATTTGGGGACTATTAAAATACTTTATTGCGTATTGATGTACTTTATTAATAATGACACTGAAACTTACATTCTCGAATGATCGTCAATAACCCTTGACAACTAACTAAAAACAAAATGACTTATGCTAAAAATAGGAACGTCTTAAATATATTTCATCGGGAACACTTTCATAAGTTGTACTTGGCGTTAGTTCTGGAATAGAATTTTGATTCTTTTGTAAATTACGAGAGTTTGTTCCGGAAATTGTAGGTAAGTCCAAATCGGTTGGGGTGAAATTTATAGTGATGTTTTTTTGGGGGGTATTTATAAATAATAGATATAGATAGAGCACCGGGGGTCAGAACATTTTGATTGGAAATCTCCCCTTCTTCAAGGATTTTTCTTTTAAAATTTCTCAAATATTATTATTTTTTCAATTGATTAACAAAAAACTAAATGCTACACTCTCGATAAATTTTCTTAGCTGTTCATTCGAATTGAATGACTCATCGCTATTACTTTTGGGAGCTTTATGCATAATAAACAAACTTTTAACTTGTTGATTAGACTATTATGAGTGTGTACTTATTTTTAGCACATATATAAACTCACTTACGATTAACTGCTTGTATCCATTTCTGTGAACGTTCCTATAAATATTATTTTGATGGAAATTAATGGAATTTTAGTTTTCTATCCGTTTTACCATTGTGACACAACAACAGCAACACAACAATCTGAGTTTGCAGATCTTGACTTATTTTCAACAACATTCATACTTATTACCACTTTATTTTGGTTAGCAGAAGTCATCAGATTCCCAGCGGGAGCATAAAACTGGAGCTTTTAGCAACTGATTCATAGGAGTCACCCTGTTATTTTTGTAATAATAGTTGATTATTAGTCTTGTGGGTTTCCATTTATTTAAATTCAAAATAACTTGGAAATTCCAGGCTTCTTCTATTAAGTCACCTGTCACCCGCTTTTTCAAACTGGGTTGAGACTTAAGTCACTCCAATCGGGAACTTCAGATGAAGGAATACTCATAGAGCGGTTCAACGCATACTGGTTTTTCCAAGATTACTTTATTTCAGTAGTATCTTGGGAATATGAAATGAAATGTTTCTGCCAGGATTTTATCCTGTAGTAAACCATATGCATTGAATTCAACTTGTTTGTTTCTCGTTATTTTTCGTAACTTTTTTTTATTTTTGTGAAAATTGTTAATGTTTTTCACGATTTTTTTCTGTATTTTTACAGAGCACATAAATAAATTGAAATTCCGTTTGCGTTTCTAAATAAAAAGCTACTGAACGATACACACGAACAAACAAAGCGCAGCATAAAGCCAACATTTTTCTGTAAATTTACAATGAAACATAGAAACTTTCTCGAACACGTGAGTCGCGTCCACGTATATCTCTGATATTCAATATTCCAGCTAGAAACTAAAATTTCTCAAATCCGTACACTAACAAATGTACCTAAACTGTCGAATTTATTATTCTATCGGCGGAAGGTTTATCTCCAGATTTGACTTTGGAAAGTGCTGACAAAAGAAAAAAATTTTGCATTACATTGTTGACGGGATTCACTGAAAATGTATCTGATTTCAGAGTACAAATATTATTTTTTCTCTTCATATTTCTCAACCGAAATTATTGTCATTGTTCCAAATATTTTTGTTTATTTCACTAAATGTATTGTAAAGTTATTATATTTGGTGAATTATTATAAAATTCGAACAAATAAAATATATGGAAGCAATACCAAATAGGAAAACAATTAACAAGTGTCAACTCCTCTCCTTGATAAATGTGAGAATCAATCAATCAGAAGTTGATATGTATTTATAAAGTATATTTCATCAAAGAGCTTCTCCATTTCAAAAAAATACGAAAACAATACACTTATTTCTTGATCGTTTCTCTTGAATGTTTTTAGCAGTAAAATAAAAAAGTTCAAATGTAAAATAGCTATTTATGCAACAAGTGAGTGTTTATCGCAGGCGACGTGCCTAACGGCCTCGGTGAACAGCACTTTGAGCGCAACAAACACTTTTTGCACGATTTGCGTACAATATATTTTATGTGTGTGAGGTTGTGATATTGACTGCGGATCCTTGCGGTTTCATTAGCCTAACCAATCCGCAATATATTTTATATGTTCATGCAAAAACCAAAAAATGTCTCATTTAGGTTGCTCTCAATTTGCTTAATTGACGTCGATTTGAATGTCATGATGATAAAACGCTGTAGTAAAATTATAGATAAGTGTAATAGAGTTCAATAGAGTTTTTTTTTTGTATGAACGTACTTACTAATCTTATGGAAAACCGGCTTCGGAGAAAATCACTGAAATTTCAATATGATGTAGCCCATGCGGTAATAAACGAAAGTTACTTTTGCGCCAACTATCTGGATGCCGTTATTTGCATTCTACAGGGGGTCAAAGTCTGATATTTCATACAAGTATACACTTTTTAAAACATGCGGAATATTCTTGTTTGTATGCAAATTTGAAAGTTCATCTAAAGTCCAATTCTAAATACTCTTATGCCCACCAGATCTTGTTAGAAGTATCATGGACTTCCAGAAGTGTTGAAATATACAGGACAATATAACAAAGCTCATGTATCCAGGTGGGCTGAGTTTGTTCAAGAAGGTATCTGCTTTGTTCCACATGACAAACAGATCACCATTTACTAAATCCAGAAACTCTCCGGAAATATTTTTTTCTCCGATTGACAGCAAATATTAATTCTTCAAACAAATATCAATTAGCAAAGTATTGCTTTTCCTAGGTAACAGAGTAAGGACTTTCCGGCCAATGCATTAAAATTATCATTCTCAATAGAAATAAGACATTTGACATGTTTTGGCAAAAGAAAAACATTTATTAACAATTATTACATAATACGTTCAACAAGAATTTGAAAATATATTTTCAGTTTAGTTTAGTCACCAACATAAATAGTGGAATTACTACAATTTTGAATAAGTGAGCCCTTTTCACCCCAGATATCGTTCTCTTTACATTCCCTATATCACCAGTTTGATTCGCCTAATAAGTGGTTCCTACATTTGTCAAAATGTTTTCACAAATACTGGTGTTACTTGCCATTGAATCCTCAATGATGTACCATTCTGCTATAGTTGAGGACTTCCACCCGCCATGTCTTTTCAACATTGTTATGTCACCTCCTGAATTTACAAGTGAAGTGGCATAACTAAGTTTTGCGGAAGCAGTGTCCCGTACAATCCTTAGCATTCGGCAACTCAAAATAGTCGTATGTCTCTCAAATCATCAGGCCGAAGGACTATATTATATCTTTTAGCAACATCTAAATATTCCATTATCACGAAAGACGTTGAATTATTCGTCTTCGTGTTTAATAGGGATACCAATAGTTTTTTGCTCATATCTACAAAAGCTCGTTGCAGGGACATGCACCCTCAATTCCAACCCGAAAAAATGGATTATGAGTAGTTTTTCTTCATCGTATGAATATCTAATTTAAAACTTAATCATTCATCATTTGGAGCATCCTGTACAAAGTTCGTATTATCTTGTTTTTATGAAACTCGGGACTTCTTTGCCTTCAGATGCTCGTTTTAAATATGCCCGCAACTTCAAATAACTTCTTCCATCTACGCCATTTTTAACATTCACAGTTGCCTTCAAGAAGGAATTTACAGACCAGAGTGAAGAACTCTCTATAGTTTTAGATGATTCAGGAAAAAAAAACAAGTTGAACATTCTCCGAAAAAGTCTTCGCATTTTTCTCCATGCAGTAATCCATGAATCGATTATAACTTCCTTCATATTCCATTGGAGACTTCTCCGGCAACAAATTTAACTTAATAATTCTTGCTACCTCCCTTATCTCTTGAAGTAAGTACTTCTAAGTCACTATCTTTGTCCATAATATAAATATACCGATATTTTACCACAATACTAGCAGAAATTTCATAAGTTGTCAAACTATAATCACAATTACAGGATACATTTATTATAAAAAAAAATAAAAAAAGAATTACATGTTCAACTCGGCAGCAAAGTAAATTGATTGCCTCAACTGAATGAACTATCAGCCGCGGCAGTCAATCTACTACATTGCTGCCTAGTAAAACAATAACTATAGATTCCACATTGTATTTAAACATAAAGTGACGCGATTCGCTAACACAGTAGCTTTTTCAAACGAATTCGTTTGAAAAAGCTACTGTGTTAGCGAATCACGTCACTTTATGTTTATATACAATGTAGATTTAACAAAATAAAATTGTTTGATTTTATAACTTACTATGGATCTACATCAAGTAAAAGCCTCATCCATTCAACTATAGATTCCACTGAATTTCCACCCCAACTTATATACAACAAATACAAACCCTCAAGTTTAAGTTGCAGTTACCATTAGATAAAATTTTACTATAATTTTCATTTATCGTTTTTTTCCATTATACACAACGTCAAAAGTCTTGGACCCCCTGTATATCAAATGATTTAATTAAACCCAGCTATTTTTCTTATTGTGGTTAAAAATTAGATGTATTTAAGAAACAAAAAGGGCAATAAAAAGATGTCGATAACTAATCCTTACTTTATTATCAATGTTTTTAGAAATATTGGCAGTTATAGCATATTCAGCCAAGTGACTAGTGTATTATTTCTTTTCATTTTTGTGGAATATAATGCCAGGACGTGAAATTTCTCAGTTTATTCGAGCAAGAATTACTGCTTTACATGATGCACGACACTATAATCATGAAATATCGGAAATCTTGGGCATTCCTAGATCATCTGTTGTGCGAATAGTACACAGATATCAAGAATTTGATACAGTGGGAAACAGACCACGTATTGGACGTCCTCGAGTGTCTAGCGAAAGGTAGGATCGTTATTTGGTGCAATATGCCCGCAGACACCGCTCAGCTTCAGCTTCAGCTCTTCGGAGTCATTCTCAGGGTACCTTTCGCCGTGTTATATCGACACCCACAATTCGAAGACGACTCCATAATGCAAATTTACGTGCTAGAAGACCATTAAGGGTCCCCACTCTACTTCCACGACATCGTGCAGCACGTCTTCAGTGGGCGCGAGAGCACAGGGGTTGGCTTTTGCAACAGTGGAGGTGGGTGTTATTTACAGACGAAACCAGAATTGGACTGGTGAGTGATGATAATCGGCAAAGAGTATGGAGAGAACCAGGTCGTCAACAGCGACTTAATTTCGTCCGCGAAGTTGCTCCCTACCAAGGGGGTACCGTAATGTTTTGGGGGGGAATAATGTTTAACCGCCGTACCGCATTAATTCGAATTCCACAGAATATGACGAGCCAAATTTACGTCGATCAAGTTATTACACCCATTATCTATCCCATACGAAACGAATTAGGCGAAAATTTTGTGTTTATGGACGACAACGCCCGACCACATCGCGCAAGAAGGGTTCAGGATTCACTTGAAGCAGGACATATCAATAAATTGAATTGGCCAGCCAACTCGCCTGATATGAATCCTATTGAGAACATGTGGGATTACATTGCTAGAGCCATTCACAATCGAATCAACCCACCCCAGACTGCAGATGAGTTAGTCATAGCGGCGGTAGAGGAATGGAACAATATTCCACAAGACACTATCAACCGCTTGATTATTTCAATGCACAGACGTGTCAATATGTTATTGCAACGTCGAGGAGGACATACCGACTATTAGTCAGTATACAACATGTTTCATTACTTTTTTTGATTCAATACATTTTGTCAACAAATTCACACATTAGTTTGTTTTTAATTTTCTAAGTATCCAGTTTGTGGAAAATACTCCTTTCACAAAAAATAAATTCAGAAAACAATGTACTATTTTAAATATATTTTGTTTTTCTATCAAAATATTTCTTAAACAAAACTATGTGGGGGTCCAAGACTTTTGACGTTGTGTGTATTTTGATTTTCTCCAATCATTTTCGTTTTTCATTCTATTTTCTCCCTCATTCCAGTTTTTCCATTTTTTTCAATTTTTTCCCCTTATTTTTTTCACATTCTTATCATTACACTTACAGACCATTAAAATCTCACTACTCCGTTTTAAAAATAGCTTGGACTCGTGAGGATGATGTGGCGAAGGCTGTACTTGCAATCATTTATTCATACGTTTGGGTTGTGCTCAACAGCCCAGGCATTTGGACTGAATCTTTGTACCATTTCCCATGTTAGCTACTTCCATTCCAGAAACTTCGTGTCTTCCATATGGGCCACCAGTTTAAATGGAGGTATTTTAAGTAGTTGTTATGGTTGTATATTTTTTCTCTCCAAAGTGCCTTCGTCCTTGTGAGTTCCCACATAGGCAGAATATGTGAGTGAGAGTTTCATCGTATGCACATTCTCAGCACATAGGTTCAATGAGTTTGCTCATTTTGTGTAATCTCCTCTGCTAAACACGAACATGTATCGGTCAAGGCTATGATTATGTTAACTCACTCAGTGGATATGTTCCCCGGTGTCATAGCATCAAACTCATGTAAAATTTCTGTCCATCTAGTATTGTCCCAGTTGTATTTGTATCAGTGTGTCTCGAACGTTTTTCGGAGACCATAAGTTCCTTGATTTCAGCCGAAGAATTGCCATCAATGCAAAAAGTTCCAAAGGAGGAAGTCCAATAAGGTCTTCCATTCATGCCGTCTCTTGCTGCTTATTGCCCCGTAATACCAAGGAGGGTTTGTCTTTGTTTGTCTATGTTCACTGCAGAGGACACTAGTGTCCTCCGCCTATTTTGCTTAAGTGATAGTTGTGTGAAGCTAGTGAACCTCCTAAGGTTATCCCCGGATTTTGCCCATTACTCTCTCGCATTGCCATCAGACTAAATATTATCGTTTCTGAGTGGGGGTAAGGTTTGCCGCCTTCCAGATGAACTGAGAAATGCTGCAAATGATGAAATATTTGATTTGATCTAAAATAGTGATCATAGTCAATTTACACTGGATGAATTGAAAAATAGTTCTGCAAATACATTTTAAAGCGAAAGAATTATTAAAATCTGCTTGAAATTAAAAATGGTTCTCGAATTATCATGACAGAAAAGCCAGGAAAGTTAACATTTGTTTTTCTCTTCGAAAATCAACACGGGCATTCTCAAGCTGGATATGCAAGAGGAAACTCTCATGAAACAGTAAAAAGGTCATTCAAATTAAGATATTAAGGATCTCCAAAAGATTTATTGTGTCCCCTTACTTCTATTCAGTTCTTGAAGAAAGTCGCAGACACTAGTAGCTACTTTAGTCCTACATCTACAGGCTTCATCATAGGAAAATGTCCCTTTTCTATCCAGTACCTCCTAGGATTCTGAATGGCTGTGCTTCGCAAGTTTGTGGACGGAGGTTTCTTCTTTCAGTTCATCTGTTATTTCATTTGCTTTTATTGCAGTGTGTCCTGGAGTCCACAGTATGGTACCTCAATAATTGTTTTTGCCTAGGCATTCCCACAAGATTTTGAAACTGATTACATAAGATCTCAGTGCTTCAATGGCTGCTTGACTATCCGACATTATAATAATCCTTCGCCTCCTATATTCTTTATCAATATTCAACTGCCAAGCGATTGTGTGTTTTCGTCTGATGTCACAAAATAATTCACTCTACTATCATCAGCTCGCTTTGGTTGGTAGTGACGTCGGTTAACCAATTGGTAGATCCTACGTCACCGATGTGACGTAAAAAAACGATTACAGGCGAAATCGATTGGTTCTCACCCGGTACAGCTGATTGATGAAATTGACATTAATAAATTAGATACATTCCATCATTACCAGACAAAAAAATAGGCAAAATTTGGAGAATCATAGAATTCGTGCCAACGATTTTGTTATTATTTGTATTGTCCGTTATTATCATATAAGTATTATCATGTAAGTATTCTCCAAATACAATATTACACTCGATTGTAAGATATGATATTCGAGCTGATACTGACTGCAGGATCAAAAAAAATAGGATAAAAAATAGCATCGTCCGAAAAACTGCATTTTTCGTCCAATATAGCATAACATACTATTTTTGTCGACCTTTACAAAATAACGGTACAAGTACTAGCTTCCGAAAAAAAAATGGATTATTTTTGAAGGCAAGTATTTTTCGTCCGCAGACGCTTTTCATCCGCAGGCTCTCTTCGTCCACCAAAACGAACAAAACAATTTCCAAAACTTATTGCAATTTTGAGAAAAGCAGGAAGTTGGATACAAAGTGAAAAATTCATAAATATTCAGTAGAGATAGAACAAACCAATTTCCTCGTGATGCCCCAGATGTAACTACTCAGCAGACGAAAAATGAAATTAGTACCTAATTTTTTGTAAAGGGTGACGAAAAAATGTATTATGCACCTCGGCGAAGAACTGTCTAGTCTCTCGCCTGCATGCTAGCCCACGAAATATATTTTCATTATACTTAACAGAAAATACTACATTTTCAACTGTTTATAAAATACAGTAAATATGACATTTTCGGAACAGCGCACGGAAATTTTTTCCCGATCCCTATTTCCGTGCGCTTAATAATAAACATAGATATCCATAATACTAGATATCCTATGGCAATCAAGAGAACCAAAGCACACACGAACACTCCGCTTCAACATCTTTAGCAGAGTCTTTAGTTCAACAAAAAGAAATGCAAAAGGGATTGAGCTTCAACAATAATACGAATTGTACCATAAATATTACTATTAATAATAACGGTTCTGTCCAAAATTAATTTTCTTAGAATTACCTACTTGTATTTTTTTTGTTAATTTGAGTTGTATGTACTTACATTTTTACTGTTTTAAAAATAAAAATAAATATTCCCGATTTTCTTAATAATTTTTTGCGATATTTTTTGTTTATGTTTATTTCAGGTACCTAAGTATAATAAAAAATATCGTTCATTACTCGACCAGAAATGGATTTTCCGTTCTTGCATGACTTCCCGTGTTCGGCTGCGCCTCACACGAGAATTTGTCACGCGCGCACGGAAAAATCCTCATTTCTGTACTGGTAATGAAATATACTATTTCAGGCTGGACTTCAATAACCATTTTCGTGTAATATGCACCTCGGCGAATAACTGACAATTGTCTCGCCTGCTTGCTTGTATTTTCAATAAAGCTAATATTTAATATCTGACATTTTATTTTCCATATAACCACTTTAGGAAATTGGTTATTCCTATTGTTACAGGCTGGGAAGTGATTATTAAGTGCTGTTATTTAATTGGAATTTATCAAGGATGTTTCTCATTACAATATTACTTTGGCAGATAGTTTCCACATAAAATAAAAAAATTCCTTTTCCGATACGCTTATGTGTGCTGCATTCGTTAAAAATGTTCTCACTAGCTCCTGAATAATCTCTCCTAGATTTGTAATTAAAACTCAGAGCGGTCTGGAAAGCTATAGTGGCATTTATTTCAACAGACGGTTGAATAAAAAACGTTGGCGCATAGCGGAAATCTCATGATGGAATCTCAAAAGGTACCAATCTAGTCTTTTCGGCATTAATTAGTGCATCGACATACGAGAATATATTAAATATTATTGAATTTACTATTTGGACCCTTACTTTGTGAAATATTCTCATATTACTCTTTTTAGTGATCAATTCCACCATTAAATGGAACAACATTTGATTTGATGCTCACCTGGCTTTTAATATTCTGGCTAAAACAAACAGTGCCTCATCTTTTGATTTGATTTGATTAACTTGATATATATAAATAAAAAAAAAGAGATGTTATATTACAAATATATTTTTTTATTTTAGCCTAACGTGCCTCGACAGCGCTGTTCATTGGCACAGAAAAAATAAATACAGATATTCACATAATTATTACAAATTTTAAATTAGATTTTACGATATAGGTTAGTAGCTTTCAGGAGCCGAACAGACTTTCTCGATTCCGGTGGGGCAGTGGAGCAATTCCTTGAGGTTAGGTCTTAGATCAAATTGTTCATAGTGTATCAGAAAATTGTTTGCAGTCCGTCAGTATATGCTTAACGGTCACAATATCATTACAGCTATGACAAACGGGACGATCTCCTGAACACATCAGACATCAGTGAGTTTGGTATGACTGATTTGAATTCTTCTGGACAATTGGGTGGTCAGTGAATATTGACTTGATTGACTGAATGGAGGAAAGGGAGTCAGTGCATACTGCAATATTTTTCTGGGGTAGGTGGATGCTTTTGGAAGCTTGAAAAATGCTTTGAAGATCGCCTGTGTGAATGCTACACACTATAGGTAGAGTGAAGGAGCTTATGAGTTCATGCTTCGTGGAAACTGCACAACCAACACCGGAGTCAGTTTTGGAAGCATCTGTGTAGAGTATTGAATCAAGGTTATTTTCGTAGTAATTCTAGGAATGCTTTCTTCATAAGTATATTGGGAGATTCATGCTTATTATAAATAGTAAGTAAGGTATCGATTATAGGAATATTTTTGGTAAAAGGTGGAGAAAAAGGTAGAGGGAGCGGGGAGGTCAGAGAAAGGTCAGTATCTTTGAGTAAAGGAGTGAGTAATTGGGGGATATATTTTATAACTGCTCGAGGGTTAGTAGGAGGATTAGTCGTTGAAATGAAAAGTGAGGGAACAGGATTGAGAGGATTGGAGGATACTGAGGCAGCATATAAGAGGAGTAGGGATTGGCGTCTAAGGGGTAGGGGTAGTTCATCAGCTTCAATGTGGGGACTATCAGCAGGGCTAGAGCGAGAAGCACCAAGGCAGAAGCGGAGAGCGGTATCGTGTACAGAGTTCAGTGAATCTTTGGCATATTTGGTGGCAGACATGTAAATAAAGCAGCCATAATCAAGCTTTGAGCGGATGAGAGCTCTGTATACTCTCAATGATACGATTTCATCGGCACCCCAGTAAAAGTGACTGAGGGGTTTTAAATATATTTAGTCTCTTCATACAGATGTCTTCGAGTTCATGGATATGGTGTTTCCAGTTAAGTCAAGAAAACATTTTTGTATTCTGTGTAAAATTTT
>CAJUYH010009287.1:0-14012 GCA_910591685.1 Galerucella tenella
TTACTGTATTATTGAAAATGTGAATAAACAACTACTACTACTACTACTACCCATTCAGCGTAACCATCGAAACCGCTGTGCTTGAATTTTACTTGTGTCTTGTGTCTGATAGATGTCTTGGATTTCTTTCTTCGTTCTTCTTCCCCCCTGACCCACGTGATCAATTCCTCCGTAAATTTTGCTTAGAATCTTTCGTTTCCAACTCTCTAGTATTTTATTATTTGTTTTTAATATCCAAGCTTCGCAACCGTATAACAGGGTAGGTTGTACGTTGGTTCGGTTAATCTTTTCCCATGCGTCATCATTCATATACAAACGCAATACATCAATACATTTAATGACACGTAGGTCGTAGATTGATGTTTCAATTGGGATGTGGCTGAAATGACGGTGTGCGTTATTTATCAATGAAGCTGGTGTAATAGATATTTGTGAATATTTTACAGCCATTTAGCAGTATGCTACCTAAACCAATAGTTTGAAAAAACTGTTAGCATTCCAGAGTTTTATAGGGTTATTACGCAAATTTACTTGCATAAGAGTTGGTATTAATAACAACTTCCTCAGTAGAAACTTTGCAAATCAGAATTGCCCTTTTTAGTGTTATGGCTGGTAACCATTACTATTGGGCCGTCCCACCCATACGGTTCAACAATGAAAAATAAAAATCTTTTGGGTTGTGAAAATAAATAGTGAAAATAATAGCGTTGAGATCACAATGATATGGCGGTAGTCTCATCACTTCATGACACTTCAGAGACAAATCCTTTGGTAGAACCAGCATGAACAATTATAAAACGTTTACCATCATAACCATCTGGTTTACGTACACTTTTAGCGCAGTTGTCTTGCCAAGAATATGTTTCATTTCCTTTCGAATAGATCCATATGTTTCATCCAAAAATTCTTTTGGGTGAGTACTAGGAAGGTTTTCCATATATTCACGTAGAAAATTGGCTCTCAAGGCTGCAATACTGGTCCGCTCCATTAAAGCTCTTCGATTGTCATTGTCAGAAAATTAGGTGAGATTTTCTACATTGGGGGAAGCAAAATATGTTTCATATAATTCAGCTTGATGGAATTCTATCCATAACCATGATGAAATGTCAATTTGAGGTTAATTTCCATTGCGAGGTAAATAAATAAGAAGTAGATAAATAATCTCTACTTACCACAATAATTCGAACACTCAGGTATAAAATAGTCGTTATAAAACAACTGTTTTTGAAATAAATGTATATGCAAGTGGCAAAAAATGAATGAAAATGTAAAATAAAAATGTAAACAAAGTCTTTGGTCTGTCAACGTACAAATTCTCGTTAAACTTATTGCCGACATTCATCATATGGCTATCTCTGTTTGTTATATTATGTTGTAATGGAATAAACGTATTCATTTCGGGGGTTTAGATTGTGTGAGTAGGAAAAAGACGTACTACAAAAAGTAGTATGTGAATAATTTCATACAAGGGAAAAGATTCACCGAACAAACATGATTGCTTTGTATAATCTGATCTTTGTTGTTCTTGTCCATAATCTTGATTTCATCATATTCCCTAGGTCTCCCAAGGCTCTGCTGGCTTTCATTATCCTTTCGTATATTTCCACTTCTTCATCGCTTCCATCTGTCACTGTTACTCCCAGTGACTTACTTTTTGGAACGAACAGTTTTTACCATTTCCTATTTTCGCCGGCATCCATTTCTAAATATATTTTCTTCATTTATATAAAGGCCATACTGTCTCGATTTTTTTTCCAGATTTCTAAATATTCGTTTCAGTTGATTTTTTGATCTTGTTATTATTGCGGTGTCGTCTGCATAGGCTTGGTGTTTTTTATAATATATTATCGATTTTGGATCTATTAAGCTGTCTCTAGCACCATCTAGCATCGAACTCTCGAAAGTGGATACCCTTGTCTTAAACTTCTATCAACATTTAAAGTCCAGGATACAGTACCTTCCACAGCTTTGTGCGAGGTTCCAGTTAGTGTAATTTTTACCATTTTTGAAAGTTATTTTTCCTTTAATGATATGTACATGTTCAACTTTTCCAAGCAATTCTACCAGGATCACTCCATGACATAACATTGTAGTTATGTAATAGTAGCTTGCATTTTTTCTGATTAAAATATGTAAGAAATACTAAATGATGACACTTAAAACGTGAGGTATTGAAGTGACACACAAAACTACATGCTTACTGGACTTCTCTTCCAAGACATTGGTTTTTCTTTTTTTTATACAACGAGAATCGGTTTTTATTTCGACTATTTATCCGCATTCACTGCTGTTAGGTATTACCGTATGTTCTCTTAGAAAATTTATCGACTCGTTACAAAACAAGTCCAAGCAAAATTTATCTGAATCTTTTTATAGCAGTATTAATTGGAAACGATGTACAATTGCTTGTTTGGCGATCAACATATCTAATTATATTGTTGAAAGCATAAAAATTTTCCTCTTTTAAAAGACAACCAACGTGATACGGGTATAAAGTTGGATATTTTCCACATGAACAAAACCAGGGGAACAAATAATGTAAGTTACTTTGAACAAGGATGTTTTTCGCCATTCAACCACATTTTCAAAAGATGGTGGATTAATGCACCGTTCATTATCATCACATTTTCAGTAATAATATAACAAGAGAGTAAGAATAAATTGAAATTAATTTGACAGATTTTTTGAAAACTTGTTGCCAGGCAATAGTCACAAGAGCCCGCAGGGCTCGAGTGGCTATTTCCAAATGGCAACAAGTTTGAACAAAATCTGTCAAATTATTTTCTAATTTATGGAACTCGCGAGTTATATTTGACTAGATTATTTTTTTATTCACAAATTTTTACAATAAAAGAGATCAATAAAACTCATGAAATTATTGAAAAATTTAATTCTTCTCTTTTCATGTTATAAGCCGAATCTTTCAAAATCAATGCCAGAGTAGCTGTTGTAGTAGATTAATCCAGAATATAATTTCTTTCTCTGGTGAAGCTCTTAAATTGTCTCCATATAGACTGATTACTTATTAGAGTATTTTTCTAAGTAGTTTCTAAAATCTGTTTTGTTATTTCTGCATCAGAAAAGGTACTAAACCGATTATTTTTTTCACTTGTCAAAATCTGACATTTTGGTGGTTTTAACCAATAGCAATACATTATTCTAGCCAATCATTCGGTATTATACTGATAATTCTGCTTCCTCATCGATAAAACCTTGTTTACATTGAAACGTCAAATTTTACTTTGAATTTGTCATTATTGACAACTAAAAGTGCTTCGAAGTTTATTGAAAAATGAACACAAACCGATTCAGTGCCATCACCCAGGATAATATAGAACATTCAGGTAATACAAAATTTTAAATTGTTGAAAAAAATAATCTTCCCAAATACAACTCGCTCTTAAAATTTTATCACATAATTTTTTATTTTCATCACTCAAACTTGTTTATTTGAGGCAAAAACATTCAAACAAATCGAATTTAGATAAAATCCCTCATCCTAACGGACTCGTGATTTTATCAATCGGTTTGTTTTCATATTCTTGCCAAATAAACAAGTTTTCGTGGAAAAGGAAAAATTATCGATAAAATTTGAAGCACTCGTGGTATTACCTTTGATAATTTTCACCCATTTTATATATCGCGTGGACACAATTAGGTAATCATTTCGACAACTACCTGACACTTGCTAGGCAAATGAAAGCCACAGTGATCATTCCCGAGAATATTCACAAGATATTTATTCCAACTATTATAATGACATAATTGGTTTAAACTTACCCTTGTGACAAATAAAGAAACATTTCATTGGTTTTGCGAGAAACTCAAAAAATAATCATTATAATATAATTACATTTCTCCACGACTAAAAATAAGAACGCACAAATTATTTTTACATATTTAGCTGCATAATGATATAAATTCTTCACACCAGTGAATAATAAAAATAATTCACTCTCGTTAGCCAATCACATTCCATTATTATCAGAATTCACGCTAAAATGAATTAAAATGAATAAATAAAATCGTCTCTTCAAAACGTCAAATACCTAAGAACGCAAATCGCTTCCTACAGCGCGTCAAAATAATTATAAAATCATAATTTTACGTATTATATAGAAAAAAAAATGGTCAACAGTAGCGATAGTGAATATGTACGCCTCCCGGAATTAATTTCATTTATAAATGTAAGGGTTCCGATTAAAAATATGAGTTATATTTACTCTTTACTTTTTCATACAAAATATGCCCTATAGCCTGGTGGTGGTTGACTATGGCGCGGACGATCGAGGTTCGATCCTCACTGGATGTTTTTTCTCTTTAGTCGTGGAGAAAGTATAGTCTTTTACTTGTGTAGAATGGCTATTATTCACTTGGATGATTCCAAAACTCACTCGCTGCGCTCGCTCGTCTTGGAAACTTCATCCGCGTGAATAATAGCCATCATTCTGCACTCGTTGAAGAATATACTATTACTTTAGAAAAAGTTAATTACTACAGTTCCCTAAATGATGTCCATACAACCACATTATTGAATTTCAATTGAGTTATTGCATCAATAAGTTGGTCTTCTTTCAACTAAAAATTATAATTAATTATATTTTTAGTAGTAATACCGAGATAATTTTGTCATAGAGAATGCTGAAAGCGTGTTGCTTGATAATAGCCCAAGGCCGCAGGCCGAGGGCTATTATCTTTGAGCAACGCGCTTGAAGGATTCTCTACGACAAAATTTTGAGTATTTATCAAGACCCGAGGAGTATTCGATAAGATAATTGTTTACTTTGTAGATATCAAAAAATTGATCGTCAATCTAACGTTTAATTTATTAGTTATAATCAAACAAATATTATCCATTTCTATTCAAAACCACAGTTGTGAAAAGTACAGTTGGTAAATTAATTGAAACGTTAGATGCAATAACAAATATTCGCGACATTTTTAATCCAGTTGTCAGTTTGACGTTCAATTAATTTTTAATAAAAAATAAACACCAAACTGAAAACACCACATGTAGGGTATTATCGCTGTAATACAGCGGTGATTGGATGAAATTTGACACATGACTTGAAATTAAGTAATTTGATTGGTTAATATATTCAGTAAAAAATTATCAGTGAAAACCCTGAAAGCCCATGCGCCAAAAATGTTTCAACTGCCATTCCTAGGCTTATTTTGATTCATGTTTTGGCAGTTTTCAGTGTTATCATTTCGAACAATAATAACAACATCACCAGAAAGCATTTTTGTAGATAATTTTCAAAAATAATCATGGACCAAGCAACATTAATTGACTTGGTACGTCTATATACTTATATTTATGTCTAAAAACACCGAGAGTACAAGAACAAGCAAGCAAAGCAAAATGCTTGGTCAATACTTGCCAGATACTGCTCAAATAATGGATATGATCAATTATTTCTCGTTATTAGTACCTTCCTTTTCGAGCAAACACTAATAGTTTCAAAAGTAGTGAAGCTGATAATATTCCAACACGTTTTTGCCGTCAGAACTTCATAAATGCCAAATACTTTCAAATAACCGACTTCCCAACACAACAACAAAAGATTCAAATATGACACTTATCAATTGCCGATATTTTCACTCTTGTTAGCTTATGCGCAAATCCATAATTAACTCGTTCCATGAGCTGGTTTCATTAGACAGTGAAAATATAGGTTAAGTGTAGTTATAATATGAAAATGTAATTATAATGAACGTTGCATGAATCCGCCTTAAAAAGTCCCCCAGTCCTCCAACTATTTTCACTTTGGCAGATTCTACTAGATCCCGTTGATAGAGGAACGGATCACAACGTCAGTACTCCAGCTCCGCTAGCTAGTGAGAGAAAGGAAGACTGGAATACATCCATTGAAGTAGTAGCCTAGAGCAAATTGGTCCGTACAAAGTTCCTGGATCAGATGACATACTTAATCCTAGTGCATCTGCAGCAGCTGCTGAGAATAAATCTTATTCCAGTTCCTTACAAACTCCAGGCCAGCCGCAAAATGAGACGCAGCTTGGTGAGGTGACGCAGCATGAGTCACGGCCAGTTTTTGTGAACCTAATAAAGAATGTAACATGCGCATATTCCTTTGCAGCGGTACGTGACGCAATTCTGGTGACCTAGCTGGCCAATTATAAGGACCGCCTCTACCTATCCATTTATTTCTGAATTTTCTATTGATGTAGTTTCTAACTGCACGTGAAAAGAGGGCAGGAGCTCCGTCCAATTGTAGCCACATTTTCTTTCGGATTTTTTTTTTTTTCATTTTGGTTTGGACTCACGTCATTCAGCCAGTCGCATCAGGAAAAATTTATATAAACAAAAAGAAAAAAATAAATGTCACTCACGCCTACATACTAGAAGAAATAAAAGTCGTAAATACCTAATGATACAACAGGGATATAACTTTCGGATGCTGAGTGGTAGGTGTTCGAGAAGGATCCAGATCTACCATCCAGGTGTCCGTCAAAAAAATACGGGCCGATAACATACTCGCCCTCGTAACCGCTACCAGTATCACGAAATTTATTGAGCAGTTTTTCGAGAACATCCTTCTTTGGGGTAATTCTATCAGGGTACTTTTGAACATGAACTCTAGATGCTAGGAGACAATTTTATGAACATTCCCCAATGCAAAGTATCATGTCGACTCTTTCGTTTAACGGGTACTGCTTCATTTTGTGTAGCTATAAAATTGAAAACTAACGCAAGATTGTCCAGAGTTAACAGAGAAATGTCATAAAATGACATGTCATTAAGTTGGGTACCGACTAGATTTGTATGAATTTTTTGTTTTAAACTCGATTATCCGTACGATTTAAGAAAATTGTAAATTGCACGGAAAGTATAATACCTAGGTATAGGACACCCTTACACCATTCGAAAGAGGACATTTTTTTGAATATGGTGGATTATCAAAATACAGGGTGTTCTATTTAAAATAAGCTCGATATTACCCATTGAAGGATCTAATAATGAAACTAAAAATTCTGAACACCCTGTGGATAGATATTCACTACTCAATCGTGAAATACATTCAACAAATGTTAAACTATTGAGATATGTAAAAGAAAATTTGCAAGAATTTGTTATAGGGAAAAATCACGAACCGCTAGATGGCGCTGCGAAATCCAAAATGTCGGATCGGAGGGTGAACAACAAATATTCTGTCATTTGATATTAGCTTCGTTTTAAAAATTAATGAAGGTGAGGTTCCAATGCAAAAAGTTATTAAAAGCTTATGTATGAGATCTCCAACAATATTACAATCCCCTATTATAAAACTCAGTGAGTCCTGGATTTGTCAATGTTCCTGTAAATAAGGATTAGGAGGAAACTGCAAGGATATTATTGCTACATTGATTTATATTAACAGGTAAATAAGTTTTCTCAATTACCTAAGAAAGCAAGTAAATAGATGATTTCAAAACCACGCATCCCTGTTTGCCTCCTCTCTTTTCCATGTTTCAGATATGAGATGCTGAAACCAGTAAGCTGTACTGATCTCTGGCTCAAAAATAGGGAAAGGAAAAAAGACATAGAGAGAATCAGTAGGCCAGAACCATTTTAGTCATTTAGTCACCCAGGAATTAAAAAAAAAGAAAATACAATACAACAGCTGAACTGAACAAAAAAAACTTCAATCTTCTTGCCTACAGTAAGTTTTAGACAATGAAAACGAACAATAATTAAGTCATTTGAATATGTTGAACATCAGCACTTATTTAATACCTGCAGGTGTAGGGGATTCTGCTTTGGCAACATTTTTGGGAAGATATCGTCAAGTAAAAGAACAAATGGGTGCACCAGTGTATGATTCAAGAAATAAGGAGAAGTTGTATAATTTAATTTTAAAATGGCATATCAGCCATTTCGATTGGAGAGAAAAAAGCTTCATCTGTTTGACTTACCTGTTCTCTTTTATGTGTTGTTTGTTTTTATTTTCAGGCATCTAGATCATATTATGCAAGATGTATTGTATCACAATGAAAAATAAATAAATAATATAAAAAATTTATTGTTTCATTATATAAGCAAAGGTGTGTATGGTTGTGCACAATAATTATAAATAGGTGGAAGACTTTATGCAATAATAAAAACAAATTTTGCTTTTCATATCATTTAATCTATTTTATGCAGAATACGAATAAAGAAACATTTATAATACTAATTGACTAAATGAAAAAATATAGAATAAAATATGGTATAGCAAAAATAATAAACCAGAAGTAATTGTTTTGAGTTCTCACTTACTGTCGGTCACTTCCACATATATATATTTTTTTGTATGTTGATATTTAGTCACTGGAAGGTTCTGACTAGGAAAGGATCCATTTTTCAAATGCTCCCTCTGTGTTGTGGAGGTAACTATGTATTGAATAATAAAAAATATAAATTGAAGTGAAGAGAATCTGATAGTAAAATTATTGAACTTACCACAAAAAAACCTCTTTCAGAAAGTGCTTGCTGCAAACAAGCATGTATTTTGAGATAGGCTTCCCTATCTTCAAGATTTCTTGCCATTTCTTTACTGCCTTGGGATGCAAAGGGAATTTATGTAGAGAAATATCCGAAGTACTGTATGATGCACATTGAGGAACTGAGCACATTTTGCGTGATCTTACCTCATTATCTCTTCCAATCCGCTGCATTTTAAGATTTGATGTTTATTTGAAACAACTATTGTTCATAAAATAACGTAAAAATATATCACTTTCGACCTAAATCACTTAAAATTGTATAAAAATCTCACACTTCACCCATATAAACACATTTGGGTTAGTTTGTTGTTCACCCTCCGAGTACTTCGAACGATTAATTGTAGATGTCGCCCACTCCGAGATTCTTCCCTATAACAATGAGTTATTAATTTTTTTCGAAATGTTCACATTTTTAAAAAAGTCAGCATAACTCGGAACCCTCTGTATTTAGGTATAGGGAACCATTATGAAAAGGTATTTTATTTTTTAGGGGCACTCAGAAAATGCACCACATTTTATTGGAACATCCTGTATATTTCAAAATAATTTTAAAATGTAGCCTATATGAATGTACAAACTACTAAAGTGAAAAACATTTTAAAACTTCCACCGTTTCGCTATAAACCTCCATCCCGTTGGTCGTGATTCACCCTGTATAATATTTATTATGTTATTATGAATTAATAGTGTTTGTCTGTATTAAACACGTGCAATAGTTGCACTATGACCTTGGAAAATATAGAAAAATGCATAATCCTTCTCATTAACTCATATATTGAATGATTGCTTGAAATAACTATCAAATACACATTACTTTTTACTGCCAAACCCGCAAATTTAATGCGGTTAATATTTATAAAATTATTCATAATATTTTGGAAATAATCATCCAAATGAATCCATTTATTTAACACTTGGTAACTAATGATACAAGCTAAATTAATTTATAATTATAGAATTCGATACTCGACGCTGTGTATTCAGTTACATTGGCGAATGTCTTTCATTGGGATTTATCTGTAGATTAACATGTGGATAAAACTAAAAGTCTTATAATATGTAGCAATAAAGTAGATAAGCTTCAGACTGGAAATGTTTTCGATTTGTTCTAATGTGGTTGTATAATTATGATGATGCTAGAGCTATTTATTTATTTACACTTGGGTTAATGTTAATACGCATTGTAGGGAAGGTTAAATTGTACTGGGTGTAAGAAAATATACTACTGCCTAATATTAGTTGCGAACCTCGGAATTTTGCAGCAACTTTTCTTTATTAGAAAGTGCCAAGTTTTCTAGATTGTCTTGAAAATACCAGTTCCCGATTGGGTAAGCTTAAGTTCGACTTAACTTATCGTGGTTGACAGCTGACTTAACCTGAAAAGCTTGTCTATTAGGATGAAATTTTCAAAAGTTGTTTTTGATATCCTCGAAAAAATAGACTTAGAATTCCCGAGACTTGATCTTACCATTTCCACTAGAGAAAGGAATTGGCATTTTAACAAATATTTCCAGTGATAAAGCAATGTTGATCATGGGTTTTACGATTGATTGAGGAAACTCTTGAATTTCGAAATAATTTTCAATATAAATTATTACCACAAAACAGACAAACCTATAGAAGTGAAAGTCCTGGGTCAAGGTATGAAAGAAGAATTTCAGCGATGGCATAGGATGGGTTTGGAACTAATTTTAATGGTTTTTTGTATTTTCTTCTTTAAAAGGTTACACATAATATTGTACAATTGCAATTGAACGATTCTGCACTTTCATAATAACAGTATTCTTTCAAACCGTCCAGTGATAATGGAAGTGGAATTATTTATAATTTATCAATTTTATAACCCTATAATGTGAATCTCTCCTTTAAAAAATTATTTCATTATCCTTTCAGTAGTCGCGAATGCTTATTCCTCATCATACCATTTTTTTGAATAATAAATTGGGGTGTAATATTTGTTACCCTTCCGTTATCACATTCTCCTTTTTGCTAGCTTCCAGAATCTTCTTATCCGACTTCTACATTGTCAGCTATGTATTCGTTTTCTTCGTGCTGAGGTGTTCAGGAGGGTCCTAATCTGTTTTTACTTGGAAGTATAGGTTTAAAAGTCGACTTTTTTCCTGTTCATGACTCATCTTGGAACTAACATTCACTACAGTTGCCAACAGGGTCAATAAATAATAATAAAATAGTTTTTTGAAAATGAACGGAAAATTGACAGACGAGAATAGTCGCACCAAGTCTGGATATGAATCTTCAGGCGATTTCGGCCCACTTTGGCTGGTAGGGACTTTGGTTAACCAATTGGTAGGTACTGCCATGGTCCTACGTCATCGCTATGTCATAAACTACCAATAACAGGCGAAATCGTTTGGTACCCAGTAGGTAGGTACAGCTGATTGATGAAATTGACATTTATGTATGTATTGGTTGGACTAAAGTTGGTTATTGAATTTTTATATATTTTTTTGGAGTTTTGACGTTACATCCCCACAAAAATTCCTATTATATTATAAGCTAAAAAGCGACAAACGCAAAAAATCGTTGCTGATCAATTAAGACACAAAAAGGTAGAACGTGTCGCGAGACACACGGTAGGAACTTTAGTTCCTTTTAAGCAAAAATTATGTAATACATCTGACGTTATAGATAAACTAGTAAGCAAATCAGACTCTCACGCGGTAGACCCGGGTTCGTTTCCCCGTGAAGAAGTTTTTTTTTTGTTAATTTTATTTTCAAATAATTATTATGCTTGATAATTATAACGACAACAGGTAGACGTTTGAAATATTTAGCAGAATATTCATTATTATAGATAATGGTACGGTACCCTTCATGAGGGAGTCCGACTGGCAACATCTACTTATATCAGCATCGTATATTTAAAAAGGGAAACCGTAGCATTATACAAATTGGATATTCAAGAACTGTACGTTTACCACAAAAAAATTAGTGGAAACATAAAATTGAATTGTTAAATTTTCAATTTGAAGTTATATTACAGTTCATAGAAATTTTTATTTTCTAGATTTTTTCTTGAGTGGGTCGTAAAAAAAATATACTGTTCGACTCGTGTGGATTGTCCATATCGCACTAGTTGCACACTAGTTGCACAAACTACTATTTCTATCAAAATATGCCCATTTAAATTTAAAAACAACCTGCCAAATGTCAAATCAATTTATCCATCCATTTTGAAGTTATCGAATTAAAACATTTAAGTTTACAAAATTTCAACACACTTTATTTCGAAAAGTAAATGTTCTAGACCCCTTAATCCTCATATCATTTTGTCCAATTTTACGAGAGGAATCTACATGCAAGCGTTGTAATTACCCTTAACGTTCGAGATGCTTACACCATTTTTTGAGCGATCGTATTGAAATAAATTCCGAATAAAATAGTTTAAATTTCTTCGAAATGAACGAAATGTCAAAAGTGACATTTATACTTCTCGATCAGTTTGAAATATAATTATATTTTGCATTTTGGTGAAATTGTATTTATTACTTTTCGACGTCTGAACGGTAAGTAAATCACTTACCGACGTGTTAAACTTAGAAACCAGTAAACACAACCTACCGTCCTGACAACCGATGCTGTGAATAAACAAAAAATATCAATCGCGCCAAAAAAATTATGGAAATAATAGTAAAAATGTTTCCGAACAAATTCAAGTAGATCACCAGCACTGCGAATACCAGCTTTGCATAGAATTTCAATGAAGCATCGGTGGTTTAGTAGTAGAATGCTCGCCTTCCACGCGGGCGGGACTTTTTTTGTTTACGAATAAAAAGAAAGGCAAAAACCACTTTAGAAAAGGATAGTAACCGATCAGTAACCGTGCTACAGATCTTGGTATGTGCTTCACCGACCAAAAAGAGAACCAAATTTACTGTGACGTCATCGTTTTTCGGAATGAAATCGATTGGTATGTATTTGACAGACCAAAGTGGGGTACCAAACCGGGACGGAATCGCCTTTTATTAATAACTGCTAAACAAACAACTGAGCATACATTCAACAACGATACGGAATTCTAGGAAGGTACTGGGAGCTGGAGATTTCGCAGAGTTATTGATGTTTTTATATTGCTAGAAATCTATCACACGGTCTGACAAAATTATGTATTTTATAATTTTAATACTCGTATTTCTATTATTAAGATCTTACTGGATATTCAAGAATCAAATTCATGAAATGCAATTATTTAAGAAGCAACAAGGATATATTATATTATTAATATAACCGTAATGGGAGAAAACATAATAATCTGCACTGATAGTAGACAAGCCCTATTAGCCTTGAACAGACAACGTGTAATATCGAGGCTAGTACTAGAGTGCCACCAAGATCTAGCTGACGCCTCGGCAGATAACAAAATTATCCTGAGGTGGGTTAAAGGGCACGACAGGAGTGAAGGAAATCGCATTGCTGATTATTTAGCCAGAGAAGTCGCTGGACTAGAAATTCTAGGACCCAGTGACAACTACGGCCTAACGACTTCGACAATTGCGGAACTAGCCAAACGTTACACCCATGCTCAATCCCTTAAGAGATGGGATGGAATCAAAGGATGCAGTCCTGCCAGGATCACCCTGGGCGACCCTGGGAAGCTAGCGCCGAAGAAATATTT
Organism: Galerucella tenella; assembly: GCA_910591685.1. Lineage (NCBI taxonomy): Eukaryota > Metazoa > Arthropoda > Insecta > Coleoptera > Chrysomelidae > Galerucella > Galerucella tenella. The sequence continues at coordinate 13,124 of CAJUYH010009287.1, forward strand.
GGCGATGACCAGGAAAGACCTACGTTTAATAGTAGGATTTCTGACTGGTCACTGTCAACTAAGGATACACCTCCATACTATGGGGCTAGTAGGCACACCTCTATGCAGGATGTGTGAACAGGAAGATGAAACTGTCAGGCATGTCTTATGCGAGTGTCCGGAGTTATCGTCAATAAGAGAGTGTGTGTTCGGTGAGTCTTGGCCCACACCTGCCGATATAAAGGAAATGTCCACCTTCCTGAGAAGGACAGGATGGACAATGACCTAGGAGGACAACTCCTCGGGAGGATGTACAAAGGGTCACATGTGGCCTAAGTGCTGTGAGCCTACACACTCATCCTCCCTACTCTACAGATACAGATACAGAATGGGGTAAAAGGAAATTGACGACAAAACAAAATTAAGAGTTTATAATTGCATAACCCTACCTACTACTTTTGGAAGTGAGACGTGGTTCTCCTTACAAAAGGACGAACCTTCGATAAATGCAGTGGAAATCAAATATTATTGCATAAGATCGCAAGAGTAACCAGTTATTACCGACGTAGAAATAAATCAGAGACCATCTGAAACAGGAACATTAAAAACAAGCAATTGAACTGGTATGAGAACATTGTAAGAATGATCAAAAACAGGTTAGTCAAAGCAGTCACAGAGGCAGGAAGGGATAGAAAAAGAAAGAAAGGAGAACATGGATGGGAAGGATACAGGAAATCGGAAAGAAAGTCGTAAAATCAATGGAAGAGATAGAGGAGGCTAGAAACAGAAGTGACTGGAAAAGTTGCTTGAAAACGGCTAATACGACGCTGAGCGGCATAAGGGTTTTAGAGAAAGAATAAGAAGTAAAGATCAGCAGATATAGTTTTCCTGGTTTCCTATATCATTGCAC
>CAJUYH010009288.1:0-14005 GCA_910591685.1 Galerucella tenella
GCACCATGAAATTTTTGATAAATCTCTTACTTTAAATTACATTTCTTCCGTAAATCTAAAAACCAGGTAGATCGACCCCGTATATGTTTCAGTTGTAGCAAAATTTCGGGTTTCTTCATTGTTAAAGGATTAGCAGATAAGCAATAACGCAATGCAGTGGTGTGTATTTTGGGAAAAAAATACGTTTTAAATTATAATATAATAAAAAATGAAAAGAAATGATTATTGGAATACATTTATTACTTACATTTTATTCTATATCCGACTCGGAAGAGGAAGAATCGTTGTTGACATTAATAATAATAGAGTCGATTAAATCATCACAAATATTGTCAATTTTCAACATATTTGCCTCTACTTTGATAACATGCTCAATACAGTTTGTCCAATTTTCCTTACTAACATGACTTACAGCACTCTCAAACAATTTCACAACATCGTTTATTTTAAAAGTAGTATTTTTTTCCCAACTTCCCCCTTTACCTGAGCCCATATTAATTCTATGGGATTAAGTTCACAATGATAAGGGGGAAGTCGAAGAACTGATATACCACGAGAAGAAGCCATTTCTTCTACAATGTAGGTTTTGTATTTAATCTTGTTCATTTTTGCAATTCTGTAAAGTTCTTTCCTTAGTGGATCTTTTGGAAACTTAATATTTTTCGAAATAAGCCACTCCAAAAGCTCTGCTTTACGCCAACGACTTGTGGGCAATGCTTCTCGTAACCGTGAATGGTAACTTGCGTTGTCCATAACAATAACAGCCCCTTTTGGAATCAGATCCAACATATGAACAAACCATTCCTCGAAGACATCCCCATTCATATCTTCGCGATAGTCCCCCCCTGCAACTCATTCGTTCAATACAAAATGTACCTCACGGTATACCCTCTTAAAATATATTTTGGTACGTCCATAAAATCTACTTAAATGAATGATTTATTACTCCTTGTCCTTTCTATATAGACTATAGTTGCACAAACTACTATTTCTATTAAAATATGCCCTTTTACATTTAATAACAACCTGCCAAATGTCAAATCAATATATCCATCCATTTTAAAGTTATCGAATCAAAACATTCAAGTTTTCAAAATTTCAACACCCTGTATTTCGAAAAGTAAATGTGCTATACCCCTTAATCCTTATATCATTATGTCCAATTATACGAGAGGAATCTACATGCAAACGTTGTAATTACTCTTAGGGCCAGTTGTATGTAACGTAGTTAACCAATTGATCAACTGAACCAGGTTCACATGTTGACCACAGTCAAATCAATCAATCGTTGTACGAAAGATGTTCGTGTTGTGATCAGTTGAACCACAGTCAAATTAATATTTTTATGTTGGTTATCCGAATCTCTAGTAACATTCGAGAATTTTATCAATATTTTTGGTACTAACTTGAAAAATCGTCACAGTTTTTGTATACTGTGAAATCGTTAATCAATGACAGTCAATGATCAAAAGCGTGCTTGGCGTTAAATATCATTTTGTGTGCTCTCTTGGAAGTGAAAAGATAGCAGATGAAGAAAACAAGCGTAGGTACTACAAATTTCAGTGCATCTGAAGAATCGACGCTGATTTCTCTAGTTGCTATTTATAAAAACGTTATTGAGTGTAAGAAAACGGATGCAGGGAGTTCTCGGCATAAGAAAAATTTAAGAAAAATTTGTGGCTTCAGTTGGCTGAAGAATTTAATTTTAGCAGTGCAACTACACACCGAACAAGTGACGTGCTGTTAAATAAATATAGTATATTATAGTAATATTAAAAAAAGAGTGAAGAAAAAGTATGCTGACGAAAAATGTTATGCTCAAGGCACTGGCGGTGGTCCATATAAAAAAATTAAATTGCAGTGCCTTTTGATATTCTGAATCTATCAAAAAACTCATTTTCCGTCCACTCTTCAAAATGATTTTTTCTTGCTCGAAATATGCGAGCGTTTCTCCTTAAACCTAAAACCCAGCATAAAATCTCAATAAGGTATAAAAGTCGTATACAAATAAGTAAATAAACCTTCTTCCACTTCTCTTATCATTTCTAGAAAATCCTCATCATCCGTTAACTCTTCAAAATAATCACGTTTTCCATTGTAAACAATAAAAAGTTGTGAAATTATAGGTTATATAACAGTCAATTATAAGTTATGTCACATCAGAATTCGAAGTTTATTCAATGAACTTTAGTTAAACCACCATTTTTGGTGGTTCAGTAAATTGCATAGTTAACTAATGAGTTAACCAAAATAATTCTTGACTACGTTTCGTACAACACTCTAATGGCTGTGATCGTGGGTTAACCATAGATATTAGGTTAACTATGCTCCATACAACTGGCCCTAAATTGCATAGTTAACTCATGAGTTAACCAAAATAATTCTTGACTACGTTTCGTACAACACAATAGCTGTGATCGTGGGTTAACCATAGACATTAGGTTAACTATGCTTCATACAACTGGCCCTTAACGTTCGATATGCTTATACCATTTTTTGCGCGATCGTATTGAAATAAATTCCGAATAAAATAATTTAAATTTCTTCAAAATGAACGAAATGTCAAAAGTGACATTTATACTTCTCGATCAGTTTAAAATATATTTCGCATTTTGGTGAAATTGTTTTGATGCTATTTTTTACTTTATCTAATTCCGCTATCAAATGTGACACTTTACGTCACTCCTTGACGTTAGGTAACGTCACATTTTTCATAACCTTCATAATATATCAGTTATGTAAAGACTTTACGTAACTGTTTATGTTTCAACATAGAGATACCACATGAGTTTCAAAGAATAATTTATTAATTAGGTAGGTACTGTCAAAACTGACAATTATTTCATAATTTAAACTGTACAATTAACCCATTATTTCAATTCAATAGTATTTTGAGATTTATAAACATTGAAAACATTATTCAGGACACAGTTATAATAACTAACTAACTTTAAATAATTTAAAGTAAGTCAATTTTCTGGGTGATACATCATAGTATCAATACTTCTAACACCATTTGATTCCACTTCAATATTATCATTGTATCGTTGTACGTAAACACGTTATGAAGAGAGCGACATTTTTCAACACGCGTAATTTGCAGAACTCGCTAGCGCTCGTTTTGGCAAATATTACGCTGGTTGAACAATATCGCTCTTTTCATAACTAATTACGTAAATATCTATAAATTCCAATAATTACCCGGCAGAATTTGTAAATAAAGAAATCAAGAATATAGAGAAAGGCTCATTGTTAATACCCCATAAGAATAACAATAATATTAATAATCTATTTCGACGTCTGAACGGTAAGTAAATCACTTACCGACGTGTTAAACTTAGAAACCAGTAAACACAACCTACCGTCCTGACAACCGATGCTGTAAATAAACAAAAAAAAACAATCGCGCAAAAAAATTATGGAAATTATAGTAAAAAATCATCCGAACCAATTCAAGTAGATCACCACCACTGCGAATACCAGCTTTGCATAGAATTTTAATATAGCATCGGTGGTTCAGTGGTAGAATGCTTGCCTCACACGCGGGTGGCCCGGGTTCGATTCCCGGCCGAAGCATATGAATCGCTGCTTCGTAAACGAGAGAGAGACTCAGGAGAGAGCACACCCAAGCAAGGCACATAACGAAGGAAGCAACGTAACATAGCGTAACGTAACGTAACGGTCAGATCTTTTGCGTCGCGACCCCTGGTCGCTCAAACATAACCTGACGTAAAAAACTAAAGTTCAAAAAATCAAAAATAATTCACAAACGCACCATGAGAAGCGTTTACCCCGTCGTCTGAGAGACAAGTACACTGTTACTTTTGACCTAGGTTAATAATAGAAAAAATTATTAACCAGCTCCTTAGTTGGCTATATGAAGCAATAATTGTCAATTTCACAGCTAGTAGTGGAAAAAAATACAATATAAGATATAAAAACCATTGCTTTCAAGGGATATCTGATAACCCAGAAGAAAAAATTGTTAATATATTTCCATTTTCACAAAAAGTCTTCCATGTGTGTATATAACATACAAGCGGCCAAAATCTTTTGCAACTTATCTTGAACAAAACAAAATGAAACTCCTGAAACTATTTACATTTTAAGAAACAAAAGAAAATTACAAATAGGCAGTAAAATTCACAATATCACGAAATTGGTTCGACAACAACAGATTAAATAATGGATATTGCAATATTACAAAACGAAAAAAGTATTAAACATTTAGACTTGATTTACATTACAAAAGTTGATCACGATTATCCATTAGGCATGGGAAAACCGTAGATTGTTAATAATAATTATAAATAATTGGACACTTTTTCTCCGACTAATTTTCCCATTTTATGAATTATTATTCGAGAACTAATTGGCGACTGCCAACTGTACACTTGAGACTTAGTTTCCCTAATTGAGATCGTATTTTTTCCATGGTATGGGCACTGCAGTTGTCGGAATTAATTGAATAGAATATTTTCGGAAGCTTATTAAATAAAGCTCACCAAATAAACAAAAAAATGGGCCTACGGCGTTGACCCAGCTCTGTAGAGGTACGCCCCTGATAATTGCTGTGAAGCACTATCGAACGCGGTTAGTACTTGGAAGGGTACCCACTGGGTGAACACTATCGTAGAGCCTGTACAGTACAGTCTGCAGCGGAGCCAACCAGCGTCCACTTATTCTATTTCGCAGACAGTCAGCAGGCTAGACATACACTGTGGGCCGAAATAAAGGAGTACATTTTTTAATAGACAATATTTTTTTTGTTTTTTGAGCGATTTATTTCCTTTTTGCAGGGCTGATAACCTAACATGCCCTCAACATGAATGTACATTTGAGAGCAAAAATAATATACAGGGTCGGACTTATGGAAAAAATTATATAACAGTGCATTTGAGCTCGTTGCAAATGAAAACTGTTTTATCTAAAATTGTACTAATATGCTTTTTCGGTACATAAACTATCCAGAAAACTTCAGTGAAAACAAAATTTTCCGAAATTTCCGGATTCGCGAAATACCATTTTTTTATCAAATAACATTTTAACAAATAACACATTTTTGAAAACAGTTTAGTAACTTTAAAACTTAGAGAGAAATATTATGAATGTGGCCACCTAACAGCCCAGAATTAAATCCGGTTGATTATTTAATTTGGGGAATTTTCGAACGAAATTTGTATAACGGACAACAATTTGAAACAATCGAGCAGCTCACAGAAAGAATGCAGTTTGTTTGGTACAATTTTGAACAGGGTGCAATAAATGGGGCTATCAATTTATGGCGCAGACGACTTCAAGAAGTGGTAAACAATAATGGTGGCCACATTCATGATATTTTACTCTAAGTTTTAAAGTTACTAAACTGTTTTCATAAATGTGTTATTTGTTAAAATGTTATTGGAACTTTAGTTCTTTACGCCAGGTTATGTTTGAGCGACCAGGGGTCGCGACGCAAAAGTTCTGACCGTTACGCGTTACGTTACGCTACGTTATGTTACATTGCTTCGTTATGTGCCTTGCTTTTGCGTGCTTGTGCCTCCTTAGTCTCTCTCTCGTTTACGAAGCAGCGATTCATAATAATAAATATGCTCCAACCCGGATTCGAACCCGGGCCGCCCGCGTGAAATGCGAGCATTCTAACCACTGAACCACCGATGCTATATTGAAAATCTATGCAAAGCTGGTATTCGCAGTGCTAGTGATCTACTTGAATTTGTTCGGATTAATTTTTACTATTATTTCCATAATTTTTTTTGCGCGATTAAGGGGTCTAGCTACTTTTCGATATACAGGGTGTTGAAATTTTGAAAACTTGAATGTTTTAATTCGATAACTTTAAAATGGATGGATAAATTGATTTGATATTTGGCAGGTAGTTTTTAAATGTAAAAGGGCATATTTTGAAAGAAATTGTAGTTTGTGCAACTAGTGTGGATATGATGGCCATATCGCACGAGGACGAAGATGGAGCACGACGCCGTAGGCGGAGTGCTCAATCGTTCAAGTGCGATATGGACAATCCACACGAGTCGAGCAGTATATTTTTTCCACGACCCACTTAGGAAAAAATCTAGAAAATTAAAATTTCTATAAACTGTAATATAAATTCAAATTAAAAATTTGACAATTCAATTTTATGTTTCCAATTTTGTGGTAAACGAATGTCCAATTTGTATAGTGATACGGTTTCCTTTTTTAAATATACGATGCTGTTATAAGTAGATGTTGCCAGTCGGACTCCCTCACGAAGGGTACCGTACCATTATCTATAATAATGAATATTCTGCTAAATATTTCAAACGTCTACCTGTTGTCGTTATTAATATCAAGCAGAATGATTATTTAAAAATAAAATTAACAATAAAAAAAATTCCTCGCGGGGAATCGAACCCGGGTTTACCGCGTGAGAGTCTGGTGTGCTTACTACTCAACCACCAAAGAATATGTAAATTGTTTATCTATAACGTCAGATGTATTACATAACTTTTGCTTAAAAGGTACTAAAGTTCCTACCGTGTGTCCCGCGAGACGTTCTACCTTTTTTAATAAAAAAATGGTATTTCGCGATTCCGGTAATCTCGGAAAATTTCCTTTTCACTGAAGTGTTCTGGATAGTTTATCTACCGAAAATGCATATTAGTACAATTTTAGCTAAGACAGTTTTCATTTGCAACGAGCTCAAATGCACTGTTATATAATTTTTTTTATAAATCTGACCCTTACATTATTTTGCTTCCAAATTTACAGTCATGTCGAGGACATGTTAGGTTATTAGTCCTGTAAAAAGAACATAAATCGCCCAAAAAACAAAAAAAATATCCAATTAAAAAATGTACTCCTTTATTTCGGCCCACAGTGTATGTACAAAGTGTTGACTAGATTTAGGTGCTGCTAGTCACAGACGCTGTGATTTTATTGGCAGAGAAAAGATGCTAGATTATCAGTGAATAAATGTTGATAGATGAGGCAAGTATTCTACAATTATAAAATTGGATTATGAATAATCGAAAAATATATACTGAGAGACATGAGACAATTATTAAAATACTTCATACATTTTTATGTATTCCAGTATATAGTCAAATGCAGTCTTATGCGGGTCATACGATTCAACAAAGACATACTCACCGTTTTTGTTTTCTTTTATTGCGTTTAATCATAACTTCCAAATAAAATCTGTAAGTTGCATAAGACAGACTCATGCAATTTCGACGGTAGAAAAAAGGATAGGTATTTAGTTTTCAGCGATTCTAGAAAGTCTTTCACCAGCGAAGTTTTTATTTGAATGTCAGTTTTGTGACTTTGACAAATAAGAAGCAATTTTCCGGTATTTTGCATCCTCAAGCAAAAAAATGGTACTCAATCTGATAGTATTTATTTCGAGAATGAATGAAAAAGTGGAAATTCGTCAACCGTGTGCAGGAAACATCAACCATCATTATTTTCTCCGGGTATATTTTTGTTATCACACATTTTGGTAACCTCTGTGTTTTCTGATTTGATACATATGGTTAGTGACCTAAATACCAATACACTTGAAAAAAATGTCGAAAACACCATTATTATATTATGAGAATTTTGTTCCACTGTAATTACATTTAGTTGAATTTAACAATATTAGGAACTGCTTTGTAAATTCATCTTAACGTAATATCTATGTAAATGAATTCAAAGCAGAAGATTCGACATCTGTATTAATAAGATAAGTTGAAAAGACCTTAGCACTAATAAAACAGGTTTGACCTAAGAATTTAATGATAAAATTTATGCCGCGCGTAACAACAATTACATCGATTACGACCATTATATGGGGAATATATTTTGAAGATGTTTAGACGATGCACAACTTCATACGTTAGCAAACCCAAACATAGTAAGTTAAACGAAATCTTTACGCACTATAGGGTCAATTCAATAAGAAGTGGTTAAAAATTGACGGTACGCCGTTAAATTTGACAAAGTTTATGCTATTATATATAACTTGTTTTTTCACTAAAAGGAGCGATTTTTCTATTTACATTGTATATTGAAAAATTCTTAGCCTATTATAGAACCAAACAAAATTTCAATCTCAAAATATTTTATTACTCAACATATTCTCCTCTTAATTGGATACATTTATTACAGCGAACCTGCAACGTCTCTAGACCTTTAAAAAAAATGTTTCTTCTTGCTCTGCAAACCAGACCTCCACAGCTTTTATTACCTCCACGTTGGAAGAAAATTTACGACCTTTTAAATTTTTTTCAGTTGAGGAAAGAGATGATAGTCGGGCGGAGCCAAATCTGGTGAATAAGGATGGTGTTCTAGTAATTCAGAACTAAATCACGAATTTGTTGCATGGCAACATGAGATTTGTGTGCAGGGGCGTTGTCCTGCGAAAACAGAACACCTTTGAATAGCTTTCCGCGTCTTTTCTCTTCAATTTTTTCCCGTAGAGTGGTCAGTAATGTCGAATAGTAATCTCCGGTTATTGTTCTACCCTTATCCAAAAAATCAATCAAGATTATTCCATGGCAATCCCAAAAAACTGAAGCAAGAATTTTCCCAGCAGATTTTTGGATACGAAACTTCTTAGGTCTTGGAGAGGACGAAGGACATTGATCACCAAGGGTATTAAGCATATCTTCGTAAATCTGCTTACCTCTTAACCCTTTTAAATACAGGTACTTGATGATGGCTCGATACTCCAATTTTTCGATTCTCACAATTTCGGTGGACATCTTTTTTCTTTTAATTTATTGCGTAACTCTGGTTTACTTTTTTGCTGTCCAGCTTCACACTGACACTTCTAATGAGTGATTGTTCGTTGTTATGGTAACGCAATATTTTGTTTTTGCATGGAACTGGTCTAGGCTATCTAGATATTAATACATCCTCGTAAAGTTTGCAGTTCTGGTGCCTACAGTAATTGGTCAGATTGCCACTCATTTCACACAGCTGTTTTAATTTAACTGACAACTTCATTTGTCAGTTTTGTGTTTATTTATTATAGGGATATTCATTAGTTCAATCTTTATTAGGTACCACTTTTTGCGTTTGTTGTTTTATTTTAAACAAAATATTATATTCCTACCAAGTTGATTGCTATTTTTCCTATTTATCCCCAAATTATTAACACATTTTACATAAATTACTTATTACAACTATACATGTTTTTACGATTATGTGACATTTGGTTACTACTTTCGCCATGGAGTGTGATGATGCAGGGTGCGACATCTTTTCCTTCTCATTGTATTACGTTAGCTAAGTACTCAATTAATTTGAGTTGGCAAATAATAGTATTTCATGCAACGATCATGTAATGAATGATAGCTATAAAGACACGAGCATGTTGTAGTTGTATATAATATGCGAGTGTATTAATGACCATTACATGAAAGTTGCATACAATATTTTTGCTACTCCGATTAATAAGAATTATTTAATTAATAATTATCATTTATTATAAAAAACAAGAACAATAAATATAGTTACTTTTGAAAATCAAAATTATTTGACAGCCGTCAAATTAAGTGTCACTTAATAGGTCTGTTCGCCTGCAATAAAAGTGTAGCACTGAGCTATATAATTTTCAAAAATTCAGGTCTATCTGTGAAAAAATGCGTGTAAAATTGATAAATTTGGGACTATCTATGTATATTGCATTTGTATACTGCAAGAAGCATTAAAAGATAATTCAAATAAATAAAATCGTATAGCTCAGTGCTACACTTTTATTGCAGGGAACAGACCTAATATAATTAATTTCAGAAATGTCAACCAGGTATCCATGGCTATATTAAATATTGTGCGAATGTCGCATTTCTATTGGCTTAAAAACCTGTATCATAATTATTATCATTATGATACAGATTTTGGTCTTTTAATAAGTATATTATAAAACAGGAGTAGAAAAAATGAAAAATGCTTAGGTGTGTCATATTAGACAGACTTTCCCTACGCTAACTCAAGACCAGTAGCAAATACTTCAAAAGACTTTTCCTAAGACTGCTTGCTACACAATCTTTCAACTTTACTGCTATTAAACAACTCCGGTACCTAATTATCGAACAATTTGGGATATAAAATTTATTTTTTAATTGTTTATTGCGACTTTCTCTCGTCAATATTTTCTCTGGTATGTGTTTTCATACCAATGTTTAATTACGTTACATATACCTACTATTAATTCACTCGAACATTTAACTGATATACAGGGTGTCCCAACGAAAAATTGATACCCCCATAAACTCAGAAACCAAGAGTTTGTTCAAAATGTTCAACTACATGTCAAATTTTATTGTGAGGGGGGGCAAATTTCCATACAAAACATCGTCTTTTTTTAAATAGTAAATGTCGAGTAACACATCATTTGGAAGGTAATTCATTTTTCTACACAACATTGTATTTTTTTAATAAAATATCTTAGATAAAGCCGGAAAAAAAAGATCTAGCTCCAAGAGCTCATCCATATGTCAAATGTGGTTGTATGAAATCCAAACCAATGGTTCAATAAAACTCAAAGTCCAAACCCCAGATAATTTAATAAAAGTCGCTCAAGTTTCGGTACAATATTACCATCGTCAGGCAACAATATAAAGAAATGGTACACTTAATAGATGAAGATCTTACAAGAGTAATAGATATAAAATTAATGTGAAATATGATATGTATTATAATTAATAATACAAAAATGAGAGTATGAAAAGATCTAGTAGAGTTAAGACAGTCAAAAATTCTTCTGGGTGATTACAACTTGTTGAGATCAAATGAATTAAGTCAAAGTAAAACTGCGCTAAAGGTTTTAACAGGGATCCTAACGGGACATTGTCGCCTGAAAGTGCACCTGAAAAAGCTCAAAATAGTGGAGGAAGAAGAATGTAGATTTTTTGTCATGTGGCTCAGGAGCTAAGTAAAAGTGAAAAGGCACAATGACGGCGATTCACCACTGTGTGGAAGAAATTGAAAGGCAGAAGAGAACATAACGTTCAATTGCCATCTTCACAGATAGCCAAGCAGTGCTAAAGGCATTCTCACCTCCGTAGAGGTCAATTCTTAGCTAGTATGGGAGTGTGTGCGGGCCTTAAACACACTGGGTGAGCGTAGCAATGTTACGGTAGCCTGGGTACCGGGGCACGAGGGTCATAAGGGCAATGAAAAAGCGGATGAAATGGCCAAACAAGGCTCATCAATGCCATTCGTTGGGCCGGAACCCTTCTGCGGCGTCGTTGCAAAAACCATAACAAAAATGGAAACAAAGAAGAGGGTCGCCCACAAATCTTGCAAATGGTGGAGGAACTCACACCAGGACAGAGGCAAGCGAAACAGTTCATATTAGAACACAAAATTGACTCTGATGGCCAAAGATAGGAAAACTGTCAAAGCTGTAGTGGGTCTGTTAACAGGGCATTGTAAGCTCGATAGGCATTTAAAGCTGATGGGATTGACAAACGAAGATATGTGCAGGTTTTGTCACCTAGAAGAAGAAACGGCAGAACACATCCTATGTCAGTGCGATAGCTTGGCAAATGTGCGGTTTTTTGCATTAGGCGAAGAAAAGCCATTGGCAGAGAGCTATATGAAAGGTTCAGTCTCCACACTAATAGACTTTTTTAAAAGAGTCAGGCTGGAGAATGTAATCTAGAATTTAGAGGACCACAATTAAATAGATCTGAAGAGGTCGCAGTGGAATAGGACAAAAGCCACCTCATAAAATCTATCTAAGGAGGCACAATAGATTGAGGCTGTATTTTTAAAAGTTCGTCTCCCTCCCAATAAAATTTGAGGTGTTTTTCTTAATTCTGAAGAAACTATTAGGTATTGCTGCCTGAGTTTCTGTGGAGATCAAGTGAACGCTGAACATCTTGTATGTATGAATAAATACACATTTAATATTCTATGACCAACGTTACAGGATGCATTAATATAATTTCGTAATTTGAATTGTAAAATATCGATCACTGCAAGTGAACATTATTGAGATAATTTCATAGGATTATAGTTTTATAGCACCCACATTATGTTTGTCAGTAATGCTCTAATCCATCCAACATACTATAGTCGCTTCGGGTTACACTTGCTAAATATAAGCAAACTTGATAATAAAAATAATTTGAACGAGAATTTGCATCGTTAAGTTTATAAAAAAAACGTTATTTGATCGTAAACATAATAAGTGATCGTTGCCTGATATCGAATTATTGCAAGGACTTTTTTATGCTGCAACATTGTTGATAATTTGTTGAGATTGCTTTGCTGTAATTATAGTGGTAGTACATATTCAAATATACAGTGTGGTAAAACTGATAGGAATAAATCCATTTCGTATAAAGGTTATTTTAGAAAGAAATACCTATATAATATAATTTTTTAATACAAAAGTGGGTCTTACAATACAATAGCTGAAATAACATTTAAATATCTATTCAACCATATGAAAATACAATCCAACAGAGTAGCTGTGAACTCTTCTTGAACGTTCGCTATAACTTGCGGAGTTACTCCTGCAATCTCAATGCGTATCAGCTCTTGCTGCTCATTAATGGTTTGTAGTCAACGCTTCAATTTACTTTTCAAGTATTCCCATTAAAAAAGTCGATAGGAATTTTATTAGGTGACCTCGGTGGCCACTCAATTGATCATTCATTCATACGTTTGGGTTGTGCCTAGCAGCCCAGGCACTTGAACTTAATCTTCGTATAATTACCCATGTTATCTACCTACTTCCATTCCAGAAGCTTCCTGTCTTCTATATAGGCCGACAGTTCAACTGGAGGGATTTTCAGTGGTTGTGATGGTTGTGTTATTTCCACTCCAAAGTGCTTTTGTCTGAGTCCTTGTAAGTTCTCATAGAAGCAGAGTATGTGAGTAGGGGTTTTTTCGTAGAGTTCACATTTTCTGTTCATTAACTTTGCCCATCCTGTGCAGATGCTTCCTCAGGGTACAGTGTCCAATCACCAGGTCGCTTACGGTCTTCAAATTTCTCTTACCCATTTTTTCTTATTCTTTTGGGAATCAAACCACAATAATGTTTTTTATTTTTTATTTCGACGTTTCGGTAGCGTTCCAGCTACCGTTGTCAAGATTAACTAGTGATAACATTAATAAAATGATTTTTGGTCCCTATCTGACACAACGAAAAAATATGACCACTAGACAATCAATAATATTTTGAAGTTTAAGACTACAAAACTTTGTTGTCAAATTTTATTAAGGTCCATTCATAGTAGATCACACCTCTGGTAAAATGTGAAATAAAATATTCTATTTTATGACATTCTAACGATATGAAAGTCTACTAGAAATGGAATCCAGTGAAGAGCACGTTCCAGGAACGGTTTTTATTGGGATAGCGCTTTTTTTAGCTTATTTTGGAAATGTTGTTAATGAAGCGCGTTTGTTGTTACTTTTTTGTGTATGATTATTTTTGTTTTCAAAACATGTATAACTCAGTTTGGTGATTTTGTGTATTGAAGTGTATATCGATTAACAACTATTCCAATGATAAATCATAAGAAAACCTGGATAAAGAGTCGGACTTTCAATGGTCTAGACTCTAGATGTTTCACCTAAATAGATTTTGTCGCATTCACAAGATATCTGATATATGCAATTTTTTGAAGATTGTTCTTCATTTTTTGGTTTCGTTTTTGTTAAGAGAGATCTCAAAGTATTGTTAGATTTAAAGCTGGTTCTAATATTAAATTGATTACCAATTTTCTTAATTCTTTCTGACAAACCCCTAACATACGGTATTGTCAAGTTTTTAAAAATTATATTAGCTGAATTATTAATATTATTGTTATTCTTATGGAGTATTGACAATGAGCCTTTCTCTATATTCTTGATTTCTTTATTTACAAATTCTGCCGGGTAATAAGGGCCCGTTATTGAATGAAAATATGACCGTAAAAACATGGCTTACGTTTTTCATTCAGTTAATTTTTATTAATAATTTCAGATAAGACATAAGGTGTTATATCGATTGCCAAACTGTTAAGGTAGTGTGCATCATAAT
>CAJUYH010009289.1:0-14005 GCA_910591685.1 Galerucella tenella
CTTTCTTGAACAATTCTCTGGTGAAGTTATTTTATTAGTAATACTTTAGCTAATTTCATGAGCTCTAAGAAAACAATAAAAAAAAGTACTTTCTCTTAAAGATAAATTAACTTTACAGAGAGTTGATGATGTAATCATTGTAATATTGATTTTTATTTATTATGTATTATTTTAGCGGTTGGCTTCATAGTTTTTTTTGACAAAAAAAATTCGTTAAAAAAGAAACTAAAACAAGTATCTTGAAATTGATACCTACCTTTAAACCGATTTTATGGTTTCATAAGAACTGATGGACTTCGAGGCATACCTCCACTGCTGAGGGAATATTATTTTGGCCTGATACCCAAGAAGGCTCCCAAACTAGTACTTCCGTTAAGATAAGTACCTTTATATTCAAAGAAGTTTTCACCAAGGTCAACCTTTCAAGCTTAAAATTCTTATTTCGCATCATTTGTAAATCTAAAGGGCTTCACCCACTGTAATTCTTATTTCGTATAATTTGTAAACTTAAGGGCTTCACCCACTGACATTATATATATTTTTACAATTAGAAACTGATTAAATCCATATTTATTGTTATTGCTTAACTTGTGGAATTTTATTTCAACTTCCTTCCTACTGAATTTATAGATACACAATTCAAATTATCAAATAGTGGATTCTATAGTCAATGCTTAACTAACAGGACACAACTATATATTCATAGTTTTGGGGTTAACCTATTCTTTTTATAAAAAAGAAAGAAAACCACGTGGCGCTCAACTTTATTAACTACTGTCTTTTAAGCTGTAGTTTTGTTATTGTTTAAGTTCGGCGAAAACCACCCCTGAGAATCATTTTTGAATACAAATATTTTTTTCAATAAATTTCATATCACTTTTCATTCAGCACCAAGTTAAAGTTACGTTTCAGTGCTATTGATATGATTATTTTTGTTTTTAAAATATGTCTAAATTAGCTTTGTGATTTTCTTTATAAAAGTTTGTATCGTTTAATAACAATTCCAATTATAAATCATAAGAAAAGCTGGATAAAAACTTAAGATACTATCCTGATAACGCAGGTAATTGATTATTGAACATTTCTCTTTCTAACATTGGTAATCAAATTCGACTACAACGGCTGTAATACTAGCTACACATTTATCCGCATCGCTGTGACCCTTACCTTCCATCGTATTCGGTTGTTGTAATTATGTAACAGCACGCCTAAGACGGACCCCAATCAGTATAAATGTCGTTGGATTTTCTAACTTAAACCTTTACACATAGTTTTCGGAATAACAAAAGCCGGCGAAATAGCACGTTCGTTTCACATGGATGCTGGAAATCGATAGCCACGTCAATATCAGGTCATCATACGGTCAGTTTGAGTAGCTGTAATGGCGCAACATGCAATAACCCGTTACCCCGCAATGCCTCTGTATCCCATACTTGTCTCTTATTTCCATTGAATATAAATCAACCTGTACCTAATACCAGAATTCCACGACATTTTATAAACTTTGCGATTATTGAAATAAGAAATTGAAAATCTGAGAAAAATAACGGTTACCCAAACTTCATTCAACTTAAAATTTCATTTCTTTCCATATTCATCTCGTATTACATAATTTTATTGAATTTCACTTCCTGTAAGACGATTCAATAAAAAGGATTACTTGTTATTGGTTTGAAAGATTTATTCGCCTACTTAAATCATAAATTATATAGGTACTGAATGTTAAACCAATGAAATTATATTTATGAAAAATGTATCTTCTCACAATGGTTTAGAGCTTCGATTATTAAACAGACTAGATTAATGACCCGCTATACTGACAGCACACTTTGTTTACAACCAACATCTAAATCTATTCTATCATTCCAAAACAAGGATTGCAATACACACAGTGAAGGTGATTCATTCCAATAACAGTGCCGTGCTGTGTGAGAGGATTTAAATTTAATAAAATTATTTATCTTAAATTCATTTATTACTCGAGGACACTGGTAAATTAAAAACTGTGGAGCTGTTCAGATCTTGTTGCTTACCTGTGAAATGATGTACTTCAAGCGCCAAACATGATCGCGCAGGTATAGACTCTCCCAACTAAATTAGTATTGGGTTACGATAAGCTCCTTGTCGGTCAGTGTCGTACCTATAATCCGTTTTAATGCCAAACCACAGATTATAAAGAGAACAGATACGAATCCCGGTAAAACATCAAACGATTTTCAGCTCCGTCTTCAATGACCTTGGACCTTTAACTCGGTATGGCCGCGATGTTGCCAGTTTAAAATATTTTCTGAATTTCTTACCAAATTGCAGTGTTGACTCGGGGACAATAACAATTTCTAGTGCCGGATATAGTTTTTTTGGAAGTTTACACTGAATGTTTAAAATTGCGCAATGGATTAAAACAATAATCATAATCGAATATATATATTTATGTATTTATTTAATACCTATATGTACATTCTAATGATTTGTCATAAATAGTCATTACTCTTGGGAGATTAATTAATAAATTAAATATGTTATAAATAAATAATATATTATATATTCTGTAGAATTGAACTATTAATAACATAAATACACAATAAGCAATATAACTTAATATTTACCAACGCGCACAGTGGTTCAACAACAACTAACTATCTATTTACGTGAAAGACTGACTGGACTTGCTTGTACTTGCTAAGGTGACCAGTAGTACATCTATTTGTACCATTGGCGGCGGTAAGGGCTACCGGCTAACAAAATACATTTTTAGATAACACAAATAATCACAAAAATCAACCAAATTTTAAAGTACAAATAATTCTTAATTTATTTATTATCAAAGGGAATACAATATACACTTATACAAGGGAGAATATTGATAATAATTTGTAGCACCAAAGTTAATATCAAAAACTTTAAAATTTCTTATATCATAGGCCGGGATATTAAATTATATACTCTCATCCTTTGGAAATCGAAAGAACTTTATTTTTCTTTCCGAATAAAATTTATTTGGACAGTCTCTGTATGAACAATACACTCCGCCGTGATGTTTAATCATTTTATAACAATAATAGTCTATACCACTATATTTTTATAGTTAATATTACCACAACGCACAATCGATTAGTCAAATAACACAATTAATATGGCCGATCGAACACCTTCAAACAATGAATCAAACAAAAATGGCTTTATGAATTTTGAGTACAGATTACAAGTGATTTTGAGCATGTTTTGTCGTTTTGATTAGGTTAGGTTAGGTTAGCCGTCACCGTTATTGTGCATGGTTGCCAAGGATGTGGTTTGTGAAAAAAGTATATATTTATGGAATGATTTTTATACATTATAATCTTTTTAATTGTATAATACTTTTAATGTTAATAAAATTGATTTAAAACAAGTAATTATCGAATATTTGTATATGTATAACCATGAAGGTTAGAGAGGAGGAGACTAAACGACAATATGCGCTTTCAAGTAAAAATGGCACAGATTTATGTTCCATAATAGATAGTTCGAAATTCCCCACCAGAGGCGCAAGTGTTTCGCTCTGGGCTAAATTTGGACAATTACTCTATTTAAATGCATGTAACTATAACGAGAATGTTTAGGAATTGCTCAAATTTTTGCGAAAATATCTCGGAAAATATTGAGATTTGTATTATTTACAATCATAAACTTAGCTTTAAATAGGATTATCATCAACTTAATTATTTTTGTGAATTAATCCTTCAATTTTAAATTATAAGAATGTTAAAGCCTTAATGAAATAATAACAAACGAAATTTTAAAAGTAAAAATGCGGCTCAAACTTTAGTGGAGAAATTCAATTCTGTTAAAGTCATGTTTGAATTTATATCCCAATTTACAAGGGTATGGGGACTTGCTTTAACAGTAAATTGATGGAAATTCATTATTCAGTGAAGTTTTATCATTTAAAGCCATTGTCGTTGAAAAATCCAAGTTCTTCTACAAAACTTATGAGCTTACTGGGGCTTACTTCTTGTTCTACTGATTTAACCGTATCTATAAACAGTCTCCTTAGATAACAAATGTCATAAGATGACGGTTTTCGGTGTATGAGGTTACTCAAATCAATGTTTTTAGTTTAAAATTTTATTCAAAGGTGAGAAATTGAAACAAATCATTGGATTATAGAATATAATTATATTTATTAAATCTATATATAAAAGAAAGTTGTGTTAGTTACTTCGTTTATAACTCGAGAACGGCTGGACCGATTTTGCTGAAAATTGGTCCGGAAATCTGGAAATCCGGGTAATTGATTTAACAATTAAGATATACAGGACACAATATAGCCGATAGATATGAAAGGCAATGTTCATGTGATATTATATGTTTACTCAACAGGACAACGTCTGTCGGGTCCTCTATTTTTTAATAAAAATAGTCTAAATTGGTTCAATATGGTAAAACCAGACAGGACAACGTCTGTCGGATCCTCAGTACAATATAAAAAATGTTTCATTGTAGTTTCGCAGCCTTTCTCTTCTCTTTTGTTTTTCTTTTCTCCTATCTTCATTTCTCCTATTATATTGTTTACATGAAAAATGCATGCGAGTAACAAAATAAAAACACATAATCTTTTTTGTCAACATCTTGTCGTGTTCTTTACAACCTACAAATGGAATTGTCGAATATACATTTTCAATGGTTTCAGTAATATCAAAAAGTGTGTCTGCATTGAGATTGCTAAAAGATAATGTTTTAAGAGATTCCCTTTTATTATTAATATTTTAAGTTAAAGACTACTATTTCAAGATTACTTACCGTGCGTGGTCGGAATAAACTAGGGTTTTTCACAGCATTTTTCTCGTTCCAAGCCTTCAAATTACCGTAACCAGTATAACAACCAGGCACAAAACAATTTGTCGACATAATTTGACGATTAATCAATTCAATCAGAGATAATATACATACTTCAATATTAAAATTCTTGAAAAATTTCTCACTGTATAACAATGGCACTAGTAATCCCGAGATTCCCCCGAGCCAATAATGGAACACTGCGGACCTGGTGGCGAAATTGTGTACCAGCTACTTTGGTACATGAAAAGAAGCCAATTCGAAAGCATGCCGTTTCGTCTCCTTCCTCTACCCTCCATGTGTATAACTATCACACTTAAAAAAAATGCTTATAAAATATTTGACCTATGATCGTAAATTGAAGGAAATATTATGCAAATTGACAACCCTGTTGAGAAATTTCACGAAGCAGCCCGAACGGAGTCGACATACGACGATGGACATTTAAATGGGAATGTCCACCCATCTCTCTCTTTTTACTGTTCTCTGTCAAGCTTTCGTATCTGTTCTTTTTGGCCAAACGCCAACAGAATTGGAGAGCAAATAATGATACGCCTCTGTACGGAACATTTATATGTCTGGCAAGAGCTGAAGGGGGAGGGAAACATTGAAAATGAGTTAGTGCGCATGGGGGCGGGCTCGCCATCGCGTTTGGCGCTTGCCATATTGTACTTATACTTTATTTTTTGCTGAGTACACAACTATTCGCCGCTTTGTAAATATAATTTAAATAATAAATAAAGTATCCTTAGTTTATCCCAATATCTACCGCAGTTGAATACAACAGCCATCAAGTATTAAGTAAAAATTAAAGCAAACAGCTGTCAACAAATGTAAACATTAAATTTAAGCGGTTTAGTCACATTTACTGAAATAGTTATTTTCCTAACAAGTGCGGAAAGTGATACTTTCCCGCACGCGACTGCAGTTGACCCGAACGACGCGAAGCGGAGTTCGGGCAAGCGGTCAAGGGCGGGAAAAGACACTTTACGCATGAGTTAGGAACATTATTTTTTCTACGACCGTATATACAAAAAAATATATCAACCCATTTTTCAAAATGTATTTTATTTTAACATACATATAAAAAACTTGGACCAAAGACTATTATTATTATTATCAATTATTATTATAAATATTAGAAACACAATTTGTTGCATTCTGTGAATTACTTAAAATTGCCGGTCCAGTGGAGTTATTTGGTGTTAACTGGTGAGTGAATGACGTTGATGGGGATGGCATCGTTTGCAGGTCACATAAAGATGACGATGAAGGTGACGGCAACAATTTTAAGTTATTTGTAGATGAAATAATTTCATTTGATATATTTTTCTTATATCAAACCCGGGTGGTTTGATAGTTGTTTTGTGACACTACTTTAAAGAATTTACAAGGTTATATCAAAATATATATTCACCTGGTGTAAGAATAGTTATAACTTCCGTAGTAAAAAACTACCTAATAGGGTCAAAATTTGAATAATTTTACTTTCCCGCACTAGTGCGGGAAAGTGACACTTTCAAAGCTAAAATGCGTGCGGGAAAGTGGGTTAAAGCGCACGGTAGTAGAAAAAATGTTTATAACCATTCACTCATGCACGAAAGAAATTTTTTACATTGTCAAAAATTAAATAAATCACTTTTCATACATTTATCTTGATAATATAATAATAATTATTGAAAGATATATTGAGAAACCACAAAAAAATTGAAATCATTGTATGACTATTACATTTTAAATAAAACGACATGACATCTGCGGCAAAACAAATAAATAAACTTTGACATTGTTTATCTTGGCATAGGTCTGTTTACTTTTCTAGTATGTTCATGGCTCGGAGGTTTTGAGAATACATCGACAAGTTGAGATTCGCTGCATATAAACTTTAGATAAATTTGTTTACCATCAGCATCTCTTATAAAGTTTTCAGTTCTCTTATGCGCAGTTTCATCCAATATCATGCTAATGGTACTCTCATTGTCGACAGAGACAATGGCATCTCAAAAATATAGTCGGGCCGATCTTAGTTTACTACTTTCGTATCAGAAACTGGCCTGTCTCAGAAAACACTTGAAATTGACAAAATTGTATTGCTTTCTTTATAACCAGATGAGACCCATTAGGATCTATTAGATACTTCATTCTACATATGAAAACAAAAACTACAACCTTTTTTAGTGATCATGATATTTTTTATTAGAAAAAAGAGAAAATTCAATTTATTTAAAATAGAAGTTCTTTCGTACACTCAGCTCCATATTATATCGAAAAAGAAGTAAGCTATCGACATGATCTTTTTGTAATGATGAAAAGTTTTTAAAAGCAAAAGTTTTACTTTTGTCACTAACTTTAGACAGGAATTTTTTTCTTGAAGCGCGCAGATTGCGAGCCATTCAACAACTGTCTCTATAGATGAAAATAATTTATTTCTACACTATACAGTTCACAGTGCTTTAGTCACATTTTAATTATACATTGTTTTTTAAGAATGTATGAAAAAAATGCATATTTGCCTATTTTCTAATAAAAAGGGCCAGAGCGAATAAAAAATGAGCAATACTTCATTTCTAGTGGACCTTATGTATTTAACACCTACTTTCAACAAGTGCCGCTGGTCGCACCACAATCGATCCACCCCAGTATGGAGGTAAATAAAACCATCAATTCATTTATATTTTACAACAATTAACAGTAACATAGTTCATTAATATTCAAAAATGTTACAATCCTTTTGAAGTTATACAAATTCATCGTCGTTAAAATTATTAATTTTGCTAGTATTCAGTGATATAATTGTTCTGTCAATATTATTCAAACGCAATATTCACAGAATCATAAATCCATTTGGAATAATGATATTTGAATATTTCATTGTATTTATTGTTTAGGTAGCATTCTACATTGACTTCACGACTAATCCGAGGGTAAATTTCGAACGGTTTGTGAAGTAATTTGAATGTATAATTCGTAAAACAGTAAAGCTGCAAATAATCGTTCCGAAAACAATATGGAGAAAACACTGGAGTTGTGCACTATTCTTAGACAGGCATTTAAAACCCTCGAAAATTATCATTTATTCTAATTTTATGAAAAGGAAAAATTTTATGAAAAGGAAAATTAAAATATATGTATAATATCATACCTATATGTTTGTTTCTGGGATATTCCGTGATTCCCAGAACTGCCAAGATTTGTACGTTGCATAGTGCCATAGAGCCCCTATACCGAAGGAACCAGATGCACCATTTTGTTGTAAAGCCAATAGATATTAGTTTTTAGTACTACTAGTGTAGTCTCCGCTTTCCTCATTATTAATAATACAATAATTTACCGCAAAATACTTGACCTCTACTTTCATTTGTACAATTTCTCTGCGTAGTCTTAAAGGTCCTGCCTTAAAAGTCCTAGTAGCTCTCCTTTTTCCTTCGGATAAATGCCATTAGTCGTTTTATTAGGACCAATATCAATCAATCCATCTCCTCTACAACAAGTTCCAACTCTCTCCTCTGGAAATTAAAGAGATCATGATGATTTTAAAAATAGGTTCAAAATATTAAGTTCTCTTTCTAACTGCCCATACCTACTTAGTAACATTAATTTCATGGTTTCTGCAAGAAGCTCTAGATCAGCTACTATGTTCTATGTGGTTCTATCAATCTCTCTCTCTCTCGTACGAACATAGGCCATAATCATGGAGCTAGTATTAAGAGGAGTCGCTACGCCTGTCATAAAAGTGGTATCGGTTTCGCCATTTTACTACCACTACTCTGTCAACTTGACATTAGTATTGTTTTGTGGATGTGAATTGGGTATTTTTGGATTTTCTTTTTGTTAGTGTCGTTTTTTTCTATTTTAATAATTGAACAATAATGGTTTCTTGTGCTTCGCGAATTTGTACAAGTAGAGACAGTGTAAATACGAAAAAATCATCAGGAACAACATATCATAGGTTAGTAAACAATCGAAACAGGACTGAACTGGAATATCTTTCTTTGTGCTTCAATAAGTTTTATTTAACTTCATATTATATTTAATGTTTGTAGATTTCTTAGAACTCCATCAATAAGATATATGTGGTTGGAATTTGTGAAAAGAGGTTCTTGGCAGCCAACAAAATACAGTGTTTCTATATTATCAATTTCATCTTGTCAAAAGGACGATAATGTGCACTTTAACGAAGAAAACCACCTCTAATCAAAAATTCAAGAAGCCGCTACGCTATACCTAGGTGAAAAAGAATTTCACTAGTGAATATATTTTTATTGATTGTAAATTTAAATAGTTCGGCTCTGCCGTCGACGCCATATTGCTAACATCACAATGTCACTCATGTGATACCACTTTCCTGTTATAAGATAGTCGACTGTGTCATCTCCTCTTAATAGTAGCTCCATGGCCATAATTCATACATGTCCAGAACTCCCACGTTAGGCAAATAGTATACCAGAATTAGATTTCTCCACGACTAAATAATAACGCACAAATTAATTTTACATATTTAGCTGCATAATGATATAAATTCTTCACACCAGTGAATAATAAAAAGAATTCACTCTCGTTAGCCAATCATATTCTATTATTATCAGAATTCACGCTAAAATGAATTAAACTGAATAAATCAAATCATCTCTTTAAAACGTCAAATACCTAAGAACGCAAATCGCTTCTGACAGAGCGTCGTCGGTCAAAATAATTATAAAATCATAATTTTACGTATTATAAGAGAAAAAAATGGACAACAGTAGCGATAGTGAATATGTACGCCTCCCGGAATGAATTTCATTTATAAATGTAATGAGTTCCGTATATATATTTACTCTTTACATTTTTATAAATATGCTGTATAGCCTAGTGGGGGTTGACTATGGCGCAGACGATCGAGGTTCGATCCTCACTGGAAGTTTTTTCTTTTTAGTCGTGGAGAAAGTATAGTCTTTTACTTGTGTAGAATGACTATTATTCACTTGGATGATTCCAAAACTCACTCGATGCGCTCTCTCGTTTTGGAAACTTCATCCGCGTGAATAATAGCCATCATTCTGCACTCGTTGAAGAATATACTATTCTTCAATAGTTATGAGTGTTTTATAAGATCACTTTGTTGTATAAAATACGAGGAGAGAAAGATTTCTTTCTTTTAGATTGGGTAGAATGGATATTGATGTATTGTACTCATGTGACTCGGTGTGATCAGGCATAATAGTTTAATAATTTGTTTTCATTTTTGTTTCAGTAGATTTAAATGTTATCTTTCTATTTTTATTTTTATTCGACACTATTAAAAAATTATACCTCTTATAGTGTAGTGCTAATGTACTAGTGTAGTATTAATTATTGTGAATGAATGGGCAATGCCCGTTGATAAGAAATAAAAATATATTCAGTCCCTCCGCTCGAACATTTCCACTTTAATATATACTTCACACTCTACACCACAGCGTTCACAGCCGCACCTCGAGAAGCGTTTACCCAGACGTACTGTCTGTTTTCGCTCCTCATCTAATCCATAGATTATGAACGCACTCTTTATGTTGTCATTTTCGGTTGAGCGCGAATTTTAAGCTAATGACATTTTTATTCAAATAAATTCATCTTTATAGCTAATTTCAAGCAGCAAATGTGTTAAAGATAATCTCCTGGGTACACAAATTATCTTGCACAAGTTTTTGTTAAATTACTATCCCTGGATTCTCAAGATATTTGATTTTGTCCATTATTGACCGAGGTTAACAATACAAAAAATTATTAACCACTAATAGAGAAATTCAACTTCTCAGTTGGCTAGAATACGCAATTATTGCCAACCTCACAGCTAGTAGTGGATTAAAAGATTTCACTACTTTATGTTACAGAATAATAAAGGTTTTACAAAAAGTCAATATCAACATTGAATTCTGGTTAAGATAGAATGCATTATGTTTTTCAAAATCACTTTTGTTACAATGATTTTGGACAAAGCGTGTAAATCTTTGTAATTCACGTCACCAGATCCATGGTTTTTTCATTCTAGTAAGTGATACGACTTTTTGAGTCAAAAATTGTTGGTGATTATCATTCTCCCTATCCTCCACTTTTTTAACTCTCAGAATTTATGATGAGATTAGTTTAGAAATGAATATTTATTCAGAAAGTCGATCTCGAACATTCAAATAACTTTGGGTATTCAATTTAAAAGGTTCTAAGAATATCCATGCCTCGATGAACCGAGTGTCCCAAAAAGAATGGCTTATATCAGAAACCGTTTATATTCAGTAATTATTAAGTTTTTATGTCCATGGCTAGATTGCGTATTTGAATAATAGTGACTCTACCTCGGGTTCAAATAAAAAGTAGAGTACTAGATCCTACGCTATCATATTTAAAGGCTCTGATGACATCTCTCTCAGCATGCTGCATCTGGTAGTACCCCATTTACTTCATCATATAACCTTCATATTCAATTTTGCCATTACATCCTCTACCTTTCCCTCACTGTGGAAGCACGCAAGAGTACGTCCCCTCTCAAAGTGTAATGATCCCGTGGAATATTCCGATTTGAGAACCGTCAGTATTCTCCCTACTTTATCAAAAGCTTTCGAAATGGCTCTTAAAGACCAGATAACAAAATTTTCCAGTGAAAAGAATTTGATAACGGATGTGCAATCGGGCTTTCGCGCCCAATATAGCACTACCACAGCATTGAGTTTAATAACTGATGATATATTTAAATCCTTGAATGAAGGGAACTTCACCTGCCTCATTCTACTTGATAAGGCTTTCGACACACTTGATCCATGGATTTTATGGAAGAAACTCCGATGTTTTGGCTTCTCAGATACAGCTATATTGTTACTGAGCAGTTATTTATCTAATCGGACACAACACATCGCTCTAGATGTAAATGAATCAAATTTCCTCACAAAACCCTTCGGAGTCCCACAAGGTTCCATCCTGGGACCACTTCTCTTTAGACTGTACATTTGCGACTTCTATAAATACATCAAGTTGGGTAACATACACCATTATGCCGATGATACACAACTTTATAGCTCGTTTAAATACCATGAGGCAAGTCTCGCCGAATCCGATATAAATAGGAATCTTCAAGTACTGTTCGACGTGTCTTGTGCCCACAACTTGAAACTTAATCCGAAAAAATCTCAAGTAATGCTTTTTGGTCCTAAAGATAAAAGAACTGAAGTGACTGCTTCTCTTTCTCTACGAATCAATGATGACATTATTCCATTCGTGAAAGAAGCTAAAAATTTGGGTCTCTGGCTAGACACTGATTTTGGTATTCCAAACATATCAGCCATCTATGCAAAACTTCCTTCAATGTTTTGAGACAACTCTACCCTAATAGGGACTTATTATCGAGAAATATGAAGTTAAGTCTTTGCGAATCCCTCATCTTCTCTAGATTGTCTTATTGTGACAGTATTTATGGGCCTGCCATCCTACAAACTGATGCTCTGCGACTGCAAAATATTCAAAACAACTGCATTCGATTTTCTTATGGTATCCGCAAGTATGATCACATCAGTGCGTCCTTTAAGGACTCGGGATGGCTGAAATTAAATTATTTGAGAGAAATGCACTCGCTCACCCTCACTCATAAAATTTTAATAACTGGTAATCCGCCTTATCTACGGAAGAAACTAGTTCTGCTATCGCAAAAAAATCCTCACGGAATAAACACACCCTACTAATTCCAAGGCATACTAAGACAATCCTTACACGAAGCTTCTCCTATAATGCTGCGAAACTATATAATTCCATCCCTGTGGAGTTCAAGGAGCTTACCCTGAAGAATTTCAAAAAACGTTTAAAGGATCTGCTTTTGGAAAGGCAACAGTGACAAAACGTACCACAACCCGATTTTGCTATTTGTTTCTTCTTTGGTTATGATATATATTAATGTGTTTGTTGAGTTATAATATTATGTGTATATTTTACCGGTTAGGTTTAAAAGCAGCTCCTTACAGCTGAACCTCTCCTTTTCATTATCAGTATTTCGCTTATTTTATTTTATTATGTAAGTAAATAATGAATAATGATTATTATTATTATTATTAAAGGATTTTGAGAAGTTAAAAACATTTACTAATGTACTTTTATTTGGCTTTTTCTTGTAGCTACTTTTTCGAATATTGCAACGATGTTTTTGGCAAACGAAAAGCAGCTGAATCATTAAACTATTATACGCTAATAAACTATTCATGAGGTGACATATTCGGTTATTGCACGCGAGCATATAGATACAGCTAGCGGCGGGCCTGCACATGAGATCCACTTACTCATTCGCATGAACAGTATTAATTAACACCTTAGTTTTGAGTTACGTTATAAACGTATTACTTTACTTTTCCATATATCTCCTTCGCCGTTGGGTTAACTGAGTTTCACAACTGGGGGTTATTTATATGTTAAAGGTGTGAAACAGACAAAATATGAACTGTAGGTAAGAGTATATCCGTTATATGTCAGCTATTAACCCGCAACGTCCATATTAATGTCAGAAATATATACGAAATTCGAAATTTTTGTTTATCTTCTGTGGGCAGTCATGAGATAGGAATAGGTGATCGATATCTTTACTCAAGTAATACAACTATCCGGATCTCAGACCATCAATTGATTAATAGGGCATGTCCACGACAGTTGACAGTTGACAATACCTTGGTGGTGAAACAACAAACAATGAACACGATCAATAATTATTAAACAACAAACTACTATTCACCTATGTTATATATTATTAAATATGCAAGCTCAACAATTAAATTAACTTTAAAAGTACACTGAAGCAAAACCAACTAAACTCAAACACGATCTATCATTATAAATCAGCCTAACCTCACTATTAAGTACCACGTTCTCTGAACGCTTTGTTTATTATTTTACCACCAGGCTGTTGTCAATATAGTTTGTGACGTTACGTGGACATGCCTTATTCCAGGGGTCGGTAACCGGCGGCCCGTGGACTATCTCGGGGCGGCCCGCAAGCCTGAGGTCCGTAAGAAAAAAATACCAAAGCAAAAGGAGATTTATTTCACCATGTGGAACAAGCTCTGGATTCATTGCAATTAAGCTGGGAAAAGTTAACAAGTGTCACTACCGATGGAGGCAAGAACTTGAGCGGTCAAAACATAGGTGTTGTTGGGAGAATCATCAGCAAAGTGAAAGATTCTGGATCTACTGTGCCATTGAT
>CAJUYH010009290.1:0-14003 GCA_910591685.1 Galerucella tenella
TTAGTTGTTAATTCTAAAACTGCATCTTGTGTTGACTGACCTTCTTTGAATCCAAACTGATGTTCTGAAATTACGTTAAATTTTTTAATAAAGGAGTTAAGTCTATTCTTTAATAAAGTTTCGAATATTTTAGAGATGTGCGGGATCAGAGAAATTGGTCTGTAGTTAGACACGTTAGTTTTGTCACCTTTCTTATATATCGGTATAACAAGAGATGTTTTGAAGCAAGATGGCCAGACACTATCATCAAAACATTTGTTTATTATGTAAGTAAGCGGGTTGATAATATATTTAGCCACGGCTTTTAAACATTCACTATTAATGTCATCTATACCTGCGGCTTTTTTAGGTTTTAATGATTTTATTATTTCTAGAATTTCATTATGGGTTGCCGGAAACAGTGCCATGGAGTTGAGTACAGTTTTTTTGGGAAACTCTTTTTTAGTTTTGTTAAGTTCTTAAGGTTTTAAATAATTACTTAGTGTGATTGCGATGTTACCGTATTAATTTTTTTTGTGTTTCTGTGCCTAATTGTTGTGCCACGTTCTGAATATTTTGCATATACTGGCCGGATGGCCCTGCTAGCTGAGGCCTTCCTAATTGTAGAATAAAAAGAAGTACATTGACAGTAGTGACAATAATAATTATACGTTTGAAATTTTATGAAGTATTTGACAGGTACTTGATATAAGAAGTATGAATTTATCAATTTCATTAGTTATAATATATATTCAAGTGATTGTAGAAAAAATGTTATATGAATTGCGAGCTAAAAATGGAATTATTGTTCTCAAGCAATTAACGCGCTCTGCTTCGCGTCGCGCGTTAACCCTTGCTTTCGAACAATAATTCCTCACTTTTTGCTCTTAATACATAAATAACTATTTCATCGAAATATTATAGACTCCAAACAACATTATCAATGCCAATATAATGAAAGTAGGATGGGAGATGTATTTGGAGTTTATTCATAAAAAGTATTTGTAAACATTGCAGAAAAAGTGCACTTTTCAATTGTTCTCACTTTTTTGTATGCTATTTTGATGGTAAAAATTGATAAAAATAATAAACAAATTCATTTGTATGGTTTCATTTTCAAAAAAAGTTGAAATCTCGATTTTTGGAAAATATCATTCAAACGGCCTTTTGGTTAAGAAAACGAAACTTTTTTTCGTTCAATTATTATCTACACTTGAAATTTTATATAGTGGAATTCAAATTTTGTGCTGCTCTGGATAATCAACCCTGGTGAATTTCCTTTAATTTATCAGCCAATATGTTGAGCGTCATCATCATCCAAGTTTTCGATACTATCTTGAACGGTGCATATTTCGTTTTTAAAGTTCTCGTCAATTTCCTCACATTTCAATAGTTAACTCACAAACCTTCTGTACAAACGTTTCCTAAACGGAGGTGAAGTGGTTATTTTATTTATTTAAAATGTTTGATAAGCTTGCAAATTGTTGCTGCTTAACGCTGAAATGAAACAGTTTTTTTCACTCCTCATGAAACGACAAATAACATTTGAATATAATTTCAAGTACTATAACTGGTATAAATGTACCTACTTTCTATTAATTCAAAGTTAATTACTCTTTTAATTCATGTTTTTTAAACTCGTGCATCATGGTTGAATTCCTGAAGGATGTGCGATTAGTTATTTGTACAATGTTGACATAATGACGCTAGTAATTATAGACCACAAGCGAGATCACTCCACTGGAGACTTTGCCCGACCACAACCCAAATTCTCGTAGGGATTGAACCACTTTTCGTCCCTTCGGAACACGCCTAACCACTGAAAACTGATCGGGACATACTCAACTGGAAAATTACTGAAATGTATAACTCAGCAGTGTTGTCGCATAGTCATAAACAGGATGTTCCGGATAATATTAGGAAATTTATTAGTCAATAAATAATTAATAGCTTGCAACTTCTTAGTAAGTGACTATAGGGTAGGGTGAATTTAAAAATTCGGCTTAAAATATTTCCTGGACTACACTAATGGATATTTTTACCACATGTGGCTCAGTAATATTGAAACAAATATGGATAAAAAATATAAAATGTGAGATTTGAATGGAAACTTACCCAATCTATTGGAATAAGAATGTTTGACGCTTGAAAAAAGGGATTAACCTCCTGCCCACTTCGAATTCCATCAGACAGAGTGCTTTTTCTTTTTCCTGGCATATGCAACATATTGCACTGGTGTTAATTGTGAGAGTAAGAGAACAACTTTGGTTTTTGATATAATGCCTAATAGTGCCCAGGCTTGGAAGATCTGTGTTTTTCTTTCTTCCGTTTATATACCACAAAACGATTCAGGTTTCATAGAGGAAGGGACTGCTGTCTTCCTGTCTAGCTCATCAATTCTTTCACTACACCATCATGATTTGGTGATGTTTTCTTCTTCTAATGGTTTGCCTGGGCAGTCCAAACCCTCCTCGAGCTAAATCAATATAAGCTAAGCGTCTTGATGATCTCTTTAATATTTGGGCAAATTGAATTGAGCCATACACGAGGATAGTTCCTCAAATTTTTGGAATTTGAATTGGAAAATGAGAAAGAGCTAGTTCATAACTTAAATGATATTTGAATTCTATTTTCACACTGGAATATCATTTCCAACGGTTGATTCAATTTAACTTTAATAGCACAAATCCTTGGTCTAGGTATATTGACCTCTTAAAATTCCATAAATACATTATAAGAACATACTCCACATTTCACTTGGAGTGCCATTCCCTTGACGAATGTCTAAAGTGCACAAATTAATTGCTGCAAACATTGCTTTTGGATATTTCATGTAAAGATTCACATTCGAATTTCTCACGATTGAAGTAATAATGGAATGATGATGGTGAAATAGGGAGCATTACTATTCCAATGCTTTTATCAATTAAAATTATTTATTTTGAAACTGTCCCTGGTATATTCATTATATATTTTGATTTGTGAAAAATGAAATGCATGTCGAACGTATTTATTTTCACATCCAACATTCATTTGAATATTCATGTGAATATTCATCTGAGCACGATGCTTACGTATTTTCCTTTGGGCTTGGCCTCTGCCTCTTATATTCTGCCTTAAGGATTCTTAAAACTTATTTTCAAAGGTTGAATCTGCATTTACAGAGTGTTCGGTAGCGACATTCGTCCATTCAGTTGGTAAGTGGTAGTGAAATGGTACGTCTTGTGGATTTTTAAATTATCAATAAAAATGGGTAAAATGGTTCTAGTAGGTTTACAAGAAGTGAGGAAGTTGTTTGAAAATGGAACAATATAAAAAGCTTCAGCTGCCTCATTTTGTATAAAACCTGTTGGTTGTGCATGGAAAAGGAGGGAGCAGCTTTCCACATTATCTTCGAAGGTGAAGCATTATCTCATTGGAGATATAGACTTCTAGGATCAGAGTATTTAAGGAAGGATTTCTTCAAAAAGGTCCTAGTGGAAAGACTGTTGAGCCTGATAGGGGCTCGTCACATGAATGGCACAACCAAGAGCACAAAGAGCCTAAGGGTTGAGGGGACGAAGTGTTTAAGCCTTTGACTGGAAGTGGCATCTAGTCAATCAATAAATCAACAATTAGAAATAAATTTGGTTCCATGTGTTGTAATCATCCTGCAATACGTTTAAAACAAAAAATTCATGTTTTTGACAATAATAGCAATACTAATGAACTGGATTTTTGGATTGAATTCAAATAAAACGTTACCGTCAAAAAACAATGAATATATAAAAAAATTAAGAGTATCGTAATTTGAAAGTGGCAACAATGCAATCAGAAATAAAGTATGTAATTATTTCTTTAACTATTACACATTTAATGCCAAATTCCTAGTTCATAGGTACTAACTGTGATCAACACCAATCAGTGTTCGATTAATTATTAGTTAGCTGAGTTTACCAACCCTTTGACATATAAATCTGATTAGAGAGCTCGTGTATTGTACACTTTACCCCAATATCAGGTATTTTCATGATATATGTGCTTGTATCATAATTCCATTCCATTTATATAATAATAATAATAATAAGTAGTGATATCAGGAGAGGGAAATATTTGATAATAATGAATAAAGTATTCGTGAAAACTGGAAAACCATTAATTTGACTGAAAATTAGTCGAGCGCGTTTATTGAGATTATTGAGCTCGCAAGAACTGTTTGAAAAAAATTCTGAATAGAAATATAGGGATAAATATTGCATGTTTAAAATAAAAAGGGGTTGAGAGCCAATATACTCCCAGCTATGATATAGAACATTTTTTGCCATAGATTTCGAAAGCGTGTTGTTTGGTAACAACCCGATACCTAATGCGGAGGGTTGTTACATCAAAGCAACATGCTTGTGGAAAGTTATGGCAAAATTGTTAGAATTTATCAATGTTCGAGGTATATTCGGTGATATAATTTTCCATGCAAATACATTTTAGAATTATTTAAAAAAAAAAACACAATTTATTGATCACAAAATTGGAAAATGAACAATTTTTAAAAGTAAATGTAGAAGTAGATGATGTGTGTGCTTCAACAACTGAAGTAGGGCTCCAAAATATATTTTTTCCACTACTAGCCGTCAAGTTGACAATTATTGCTCCTTCTAGCCAACTGAGAAGCTGAATTTCTCTATTAGTGGTTAATAATTTTTTCTATTATTAACCTAGGTCAATAATGGACAAATTCAAATATTTTGAGAAATCAGGGATAGTAGCTCAACAAAAAATATGCAACATAATTTTGTATATCCAGGAGATTGTCTCTTCAACATATTTGCTGCTTGAAATTTCCTATCAAGATAAGATTATTTGAATAAAAATGCAATTAGTTCAATATTCGCGCTCAACCATAAATGACTAATGTTGGGTTAGGTTTTTGGTGAGTGGGTCTATAAGGCCACTGCGACTCACAAGAGTCTATTGTGGCTCACACCTATTCAGATTTCACCAAACAAATTCAGCTTCTTAACAAAGCCGATTATTTTATTTGGTGAATGATATTTCAGGTCCGAGGGCGAGAGAGAGACCCTGCCAAATATCAGATACCTGATTCGAGACGCGGCGGGGCAGGCACAAATTATATGCTCTGCTGTTTCATCATCTTCCAAACAAAGACGGCAAGTCGGATCTTCCGACAGTCCAAGTTTTAGCATATGATGATTCAGATGACAGTGGCCTGTTAAAAGGCCTGTTAGACAACGTAGGTCATGCCTGCTATGGTCTAACATTTGTTTGGAGACATACTGCGAAGGATGTATAAAAGCCTTTGAATGAACCAATCCTGGTAAATTATGCCAGAAGTCTAAAGCTCTACTTGCTGTCCAGGTATTTGGTGTTTGTTTGGCAAAACTTATTGCGATGCCAATGCCAATTCTCGTTTCCCTCCATGCCAGAATGGCCAGGGATCCAGACCAGCAATACTTTATTGAGTTCTCCTATTGAGGAGAGAGGCGAGAGCTAAGTGCTTTCAAAGCCGCTTGGCTGTCCGAGAAAATTTTTATTGTTCTATGTAAGAGATTGGCTTGCTACACTCTCCCCACACATAAAACAATGGCGTAAATTTTCGCCTGAAATACGGTTGCATAGGATCTTAGAGAGGTTGAAATTTCTGTGCTAGGTCTAGCCTGAGAGTGTTTTTGAGCCGTCTGTGTACCAACAGCTGTCTGCTCTCAATAGTTCATCCTTACGGAGGACCCATTCATCTCTATTTGGAATTAGGACGGTGTAATGACATAAAGAATACGTTCATGAAAACTGATAGTGTCTTGTCATTTAAACGACAGGGTAAACGCTCCTCGTGATGCGTTTGTGAATAATTTTTAATTTTTGTCTTAAATTTGGCTAGTAGTGGACCAGAGTTATATTCTGTGGTCGTTGCGAATGGGATGCCTCATTAAGTCATTCGCTCTCCACACCTCGATAATCTTTCGATTGTCAGTACTGTGCGTTTTGACTCATGTGTTCTCACCTTCAACGGGATATCGCCTTGTATAAAAATGTGTTTTAGTGATATATCTACAAACGTATATTGAATTCAGTGATATGATTCAGTTATATTCACTCTTTGTGTTCAACTAGACGAGTTCAAAATTTCCGAATAAGCTTTATCCTCAAGTATACACATTGTCAGTTTTAGGAAAGTTTGAAACAAAGTACCAGGAGTTTTCACATGTTCCAGTGAAATGTTATCTCACAAGCAGTAACTCATTCTGTACTCACTCAAAAGTAATTTGTTATTGATTTATAATAACTCCTCACTTTCTATGAAATTTCAAGATAAACTTTGCTAATCTTGTTAGGATCATGCAGACCTATCATTAAAGAAAGTGCAAATGGAAAGAGATCATATTTCATACTGAAAACTTTGTTGATGGGGGTTAAACTTTTGCCTCAACTGATAAACCCGCTAATTAAATTCAAATGAAGTTAACCGTGAGGTCATATAAACTTCCCGGTGAGAGAATAGCGGCAAAAACCAACAAAAAAGAGTTGTATTTCACTCGCACAGTGGGTTCATCTGAAATATGTATCTGTCCGTCAAACAAAAAGTTTAGATTTATAAGTGAAGTGAATGTCAGAAAGAATTTTTTATGTGGAAAATGCATCGAGATATGATCGTTTTCCTTTGCAGCTCGGTTTATGAATTTGTTAACAGGTTTTGAATGTTTTATGAAGATTATTATACAGTATTAGATTGGATTGATGACTAGTTTTCCTGTGTCATTGCGACTTCACAGTTTGTTGTCGTAGCAGCCGTACAAGCTAACCACACAAATCCCTTCCTCATCTCTGAAATTCACTTAGGGTGTTTTTAATGAATGAATTCTGTTATAAAGTTCTATCATTGTTTAGAACATTTCGTTCTCACTGCTCTGTGATTGGGTTTTTCACGAAAAGTAGTGTATCTATTGAATAAATAGATAAACAGACGTTATACTCCGGGGAAGTGAATACTGTTTTCTCCGCTTCTACTGATCGAATCTGAAAATTTTTCGTTTAAATTTCATGGTTTTTGAAGACAAACATGTTCAAAATATTAATGAATCCATGAATCATATTTTCCAACGTCAAATCTAAGAAAAACGGAGAAGATTTTTTTTACAGTTAAACTCGTAGGAAATTATATAAATGAATTTTTCCTTCAAACGTCAGTAAATCTGTCATTTTTCGACTGTATAGGCGACCGTAAAATTCCATTTTTCATCCGTCGGAGCTTTAGTTTTAACTCTCCCGCCAGCGGAGGGAAAATTGTTATCATAGCAACATAGATAGAAACAAGAAAACAAGGTCAACAACTCAAGATTTATTAAACTGCAAATGCATAATGCAAATGAATATTGAATGTACAATGCGAAATTGTTGCATTTTGAAAATTAAACCCGCGCATTACCGTTGTAGCATCTTGTTGTGAATTTAGAGTAGCGTTTACAACTGTTGATGTTACCGAGGACTTTAGTGTTGAGAATTCAGTGCATTTTTTGTCAATTTCATCGATATTTTGTCTTAGTTTCAATATTTTGCTACTTTCCTAGATGTCCCTGCTATAGTGTTAATTCCCATTAAATTTCTGAAGCATTTCCCATTTTTATATTTCAAAAAAATCTCTTTCC
Source organism: Galerucella tenella (assembly GCA_910591685.1). NCBI lineage: Eukaryota > Metazoa > Arthropoda > Insecta > Coleoptera > Chrysomelidae > Galerucella > Galerucella tenella. The sequence continues at coordinate 7,617 of CAJUYH010009290.1, forward strand.
TACCATATTTTTCGGTCTCAATAAAGCGTAACTTCCATATATTTTCAAATATGTCTCTCCGATAATGGTGAAAGAACGATCCTTTCTGATTTTTGAGTCGGGAATTTTTGTTGAACCACATATTAATTCAAATTAAATTGTACTTACCTTCATTCCCTTCAAATAAAAATCTTTCAAACTGTTCCTTGTTAAATATCCTGGACTTTTTGGCACAATAAACTTTGTTTTTTTTTTCAGGAAGACCCGTAACTTTAAATATTGACTACTATCCACTCCTTGTTTAATAATTAATTCGGATTTAACTGTTGAATACCGAGACCGGAGAATTGAGGATTTCCACTTCTCTTTTAGCAATTAGTTAAAATAAGCTAGAAAGACTTTCTCCGAATATTTGCTGACACCTTTTGTATCGCACCATTCAATCAAATTCCGATAGGCAACAGAATATTTCTCGACAGATTTTGAGGGTCCGAGGGCTGCTTCTTTTGCCTCTTGCATAATTTCCAGCGGTGTGCACTGCATATCTATAAATCACTGATTACTCGATAAAACTGCTCATAAATTCGGAATTGAAACAAAACCGGAGACGCAATAATTGTAAAAAATAAATTAATATTGTTGACAGTGTCACTGACAGCTTTATCACAGAATACACCATCCCAAGAAGGAGCGAAGCTTGTGCTATTTTACAATTCATTTTCTGAGTGCGCATGTCTGGCAGTCGCCATTTCAAGCCCGTTATCTGTCAAAGTGACATGTTATTTTATTTTGTTGTAAGATTTTTGATTATTTATATATATTTTTGTGTTTTGGACGATAAAATTTGTTTACAAAATTACATTTATTAGTTATGGCGCCAAAAACTTGTGCAATTCGTGGTTGTCATTCAAGTGATGGAGACGGAATAAGTATGTTGAGATTTCCTAAAGTAAAAAGATTTTTTGATCCAGTCCCAATGTCAATCAGTCCAGTTCATTTTGTGCAGTACTATAGAAGACATGACTATTTAGTGACATCCCATCAATACATATGGTACACTGTTTGAATCCATTGGACATTGTCTGAAACTTTATTTCTAATGCTTTAAATATTGAATCGTAACCTAAACCAGACTTGAAAGCAAGTTTTTTGGTGATTCTTTGCATTCTTCGTTTCGTTGGAAGACTAATAATTTATTCATAAAGTTGTATGCATGTGATCCCAAAAAATATAGTGTCAAGGAAAATCACTTGTGTCCTACAAAATACCATCTTCCTAAGGGTTCTCTGCATTTCAGTAGTACTTGTGCTTTTAAAATTGATGCCAGAGGTTATTCAAGAGATTTCTCACCCATTTATAGAAGTCTTCCAGGTTGTATATTCACTAAAATTCTTTCTATTGTAAACTGATATTATAAATATATAATATATTATTATTGTATTGGTTTTTAGACTTACCCTATCCTACATAATACAGTACTACATAAATACATACTTACACATATAATCTCGATAACAATAAAGAAAATAAGAATCAGTTGGTTAAACAATAGCTAATTATTTGCAATAAAGGATGGTACTCCAAAAACAGAAGCTAAAACTTATATTTATATAGTTTTCATAATATTTGTTAACCTGTTTAATTAAATTTAACAATTTATGAATTAAGTTCAACAATTAAAACTTTGTCGGAACAAGTCATAAAAATAAACAATTATTATTTGAGATTCTTTGGTTTCACTTTTTTGCGTGTAGTTAACATTTAATTTACATTTATTTCAAAATTTTCTCAGTGTAACTTGATCCGTTATCTGTCAATGTCAGTTTGAAGGTCACGAAATTTTGCCCCCAAAAGATCAAAGGTTTTACGCCGGCTTTCGCTTCTTGTTTGGCTGGTGTATTCTGTGGCTTCATGTTACATTACCATAGCATCAACCTGTGCCTACTCCCCGACACCGGTATAAACCGCCTTGCGAACCCAATTATGTTTAAAAATTATTACTATCAAAAAGAGACGTTTTTGCATCCATGTGTCGACACTTGAAGAAAAAACAGCATATTTCATTTGGAGGAAAAGTTACTTTTCATGACCTGCTCTTTATTACCAGCTCACTCCGTGGCTGTTATGAAAAGTATCACTTTTCCTCCATATAAAATAATATACTATTTTTTGGTATTGTTCATAAAACTACAACTTATTATCTATCGATTGCAGTAAACCGCGTATCGATAGCGTTAATGTTCTTGAAATAAGACAAGATTGAAAACAATACATATATGTATTGAAATTTTATAGGGCCGCCATTTTCAATTTCCGGAATCTGGAGACACTAACGTTTCCAGGTGCCGGACTGCTATATTTTCATTGATTATTAACTCGTTATTGTTATTCTAATTATGTTTGTCGCATAAAAGAACCATTTTACAATTTTTTTTTTAATTTTTCAAAAATTGAGGGTTGAGAAGTTTTTTTTTATACTGCATCAAGTCATCTTATATGGTATAAATTTCCCTACAAATTTCATGTCAACAATTCTTTGGTGCAATCAAATCTTAAAAAGTTGTGGACGGAAAACTGCACTTCACTTCACGTGCTCCAAGCTATGCTGCATCGCAAGCTCGTGAGGAATCTTCTCACAAATCTGGCGAAGTAGTCTAAAGTCGAATCTCCGGTGGAAATCCCATTCTATTTTACATTCTCATTTTCCCGGACTATTATAAATTGGCTAACTTTGAACTTTGTCTCAGTGACATTTCCCATTGTTTTAGTCTAACCCTGTATATTGAGTCGTTGGCGATAATATCCTACAAAGCAATTAATTGAAGCGACGTTATATTATACTCGTTTTTAGCTAATATATCTGTCGAAATATGATAAAGTTTCACATTCAGATTTGAAATGACTTCAATAGAAATTACGTAATTTCAACTCTAATGCAATTTAAAAGTTGAGAACGTGTAGTTAGTTAGATCCTTTATGAAGCTTAATGAAATAGTTACTTTTAATGGACTTTATATTATATAAAATTCCATTCACGGTAATCTGCAATATTTTGATTAAAATGTGTTTTTCGAGTAATCTTCCTACGATGTTTAGATATTAATAAGTTGAGATGATTATAATCGTGAATGTGAAGAATGTGTGGAACTTAATGTATGGAATCAAATATGGGAGAAATATTCTATTTAATTATTTCCACAAGAATTATTTAAAAAGCTGTACAGTTCAATAATTCAATATTTGTGAATTGACATTTAAAAGGGTGGCTGTATCGTCCAAACTAGAAGGAGTAAAAAGTAATATAAAGAGGAAAAAAGTCTCCTCTCCTTTAGATCTGTTGTAGGTGTAGACTGTAGAAGGTATGTTAATTGATTGAAACTCTTCTCAATTATCACTTGTATATTTAATACTGTGTTCATTTGAAAAGGACCTACCGTTAATATTTCAGATTTCCGACATATTAAAAAGAAATGTGAAGGCCACAAAACTGAATCCTGTTATTGGAACTTTTGGAACTTTAGTTCTTTACGTCAGGTTAGGTTTGAGCGACCGGGGGTCGCGACGCAAAAGATCTGACCGTTACGTTACGTTATGTTACGTTGCTCCGTTATGTGCCTTGCTTGCGTGCGTGTGCTCTCTCCTCAAATCAAATCAAAAATTGTCTAGTTGTCAAATTTTTTCTGTTGTGTCAGTTAGGGATAAAAAATTACTTAATTTCTACTTATTTTTTCTTGACAACGGTAGCTGGAACGCTACCGAAACGTTGAAGTAAAGAATTTAAAAATATTGTGGTTTAATTTCCCAAAAAATTAAAAAAAGAATGGAGAATTATGTTTACACATAACAACTTCTAATAAATCCACTATTAAAATTGTAATATTGAATTTGAGAAATAAGGGTAGTGAAATTAATAAAGGCTTTATTATAGAAAAAAACCTTTAATAATACCAAGTAAGTATTAACAGTCTGTTACATCAACTCTAACAAATATCTTCCTCTATAAATTTTCATTAATTTCATGGCTCATCAGACGTCTTCGTAATAATTAACTTCCTTTACTATATTCTCGTTACTGTGGTACATATGGGTCTCGTTAATTATCAACAAATTTCATCCTTCTGTTGGGGTGTGATGTGTATCCGAGCCAAAGTTAAGATATTAAAGTTGAATACTTATGAATTGTATAGTTATGATGACATTGAGACAAATAAAGACACGTTCCAAAAGTTGGAAATGTGTTTGCAAATTCCAACTATTAGACAAGGGCTTAAGCCTCCAAAAATGGTAAAAAGTGGAATAAAATTATAGTATGATGGGTACAGTTGGCAGGAGCAAACGTGAGCCCTGGTGGGCGTGTTCATGTCGCTGTAGTTGTATTTTTGTAGTAACAATTCGATATTTTGAATCGACAACCAAATATCGATACCATAAATGTCAACTGTTAAGAGATATGTAAACAAAGTCAAACTTGCTAAAAATGTAACTCTGAATATTAATACAAAAATTTATATTGGACCAAAACTAAAACTACCGTTTGCCCTAAATGTCTATATTTTAAAATTACATGACTGTATTAATGTCATGAAAAAGAAGGGTCAAGTTTCTATGGAAAACAACAAAATATGAACTGGTTATAGTCCAGTGTTGCCGATGCAAAAATGAAAATTAACCGAACTTACTATTCAAATTATCAGAATTTGTCGAAATTACCAAAAGGACACTGGTTATCTAAATAAAGTCTTCGAACCCAGTCAATATAGAAAATCCCCAAAAACAATAGCCATTTTATATATCCCTTCTACAAAATATTCGAAAAACCATTGGATCCAAATTGGTGAAATTGTCTAAAATCGGATAATCATCCTCGCATTGACAACACTCATACAAAATGAATAAAATGATGTATGTTGATGAAATCACTCGGTCATATTATTTCGATTATATTTAACAATTACTAATGGACAATCGTTAACATTGGCTCTTGATTGTCTGCTTGCGATGACCTTATTTTAGTTCGTATATTTTCCGGGGATCATGTTTGGTTCTGTCAACTGTATATAAGTTATTCTAAAATAGCAATGGAAAGGAATCTATTTATATAATTTAAAGAAGATTATAAAACTTTCTCGAAATATTGTTGATTTAAGTGTACATTTCAATAAATATATAGCTCAAAATTGTAGATATAATGATCAAAAAAATTTCCGAATCTCGAGTTATTTTCGTGTCTCTGCATTTTATGAGAACACCATGATGAAGTGTCGCTCTATGTTGCACCACACACCTCTTGGAGTTGATATCTCTTGGTTCTACACCTATGTCATCGTTTATTGATTGGCTCGGGACCACCAATAAGAGGGATTCGAGTCCTTGGCCCCTGAGCTTTGAGGCATTTTGTGCTCTTGTTTATACCGTTCATATGGAGAGTACTTCTACTAGGTCTTTCTTCTGGGAAACCATCCCGTGTATCGGTTTCGAAATTAATGTGTGACGCTGTTTCCTCCTCTCCATGCACCGTAAGATAGGTCCTTCCCTTTATATGCCAATAGTTTGCATGTGATTTCTTAGGGCACAGTTGATCGGTGAGCAATCCCTCCACTTTCCTCATTTGGTTGCTAAGGCTTTATATCCCGTTGGTCGGTGACTCCCAGGGTTTTTTGGCCAGTGCTCCAGCGTTGGCACGTGTCTCCCTGTACGTCTGATGTATAGTTTAAGCTAAACTACGTGCAGCAAATTTGATATTACAAATAATGGTTCACGACCATTGAATGCAATTTCACACAGCTTTTTTGATACAACTGACAACGATATTTGTCAGTTTTGTGTTTATATGAAAACATCATAGCCTCAATCTTTATCAGCTACATATTTATTTTTATTTTTAACTTACTTAACTTAACTGAGTTAAGTGCTATTTTTATTATTTATCTATCCAGTTTAATAAACAAAATCTATGCTTGTTTTTTTCTTGTTGATAATATAAATTTACAAGTAAAATTTTATCAACAGTAAAAACACAAGAGCTTTTTTTTTATCGGATAAATTTCTCTTTGCAACGAAACAGTTTTGCCAATCACTAATTTTACGAGAAAAACTGACATGATAAAATCGCGACACCGAAGGTGGAGCGATTTTATCTATGTCAGTTTTTCGAGCAAATTAAGTGATTGGCAAAACTTTGAGTTAAAGAGAAATTTATCCGATAAAAGAAAAGCTGTAGTGTTTTTTGGCAAGATAAATTAACGACAGAATATATGGATGAACAACAAAAGTAATTATTTTTATTAATTTGCGACTCATTGTCATTGTGTAAAAGTGACGTCCGCTTACTAGACATTGAGGAAGAGGAGTTTTTATCGCAATAAAAAAGGATGCACCTTTTTTATCGATGTCAAAGTGACAATAACA
>CAJUYH010009291.1:0-14001 GCA_910591685.1 Galerucella tenella
TAAACTGAAAATCTCTGAGAAAATTTCATATGGGGAAGCAAAAAGGAAAATATTAATCTCCACACCTACGAAAAATATTTCTTACGCAACAGTTGCGAAAACTCCAGTTTTCAATAGTAGTGAAGTTATTGATCAAATTCTTCCTCGTTTAGAAGAAATTATCTCCAAGACAATCAATCGAGAATTACATTCGCAAAATATTCCCACAATAACATCTGGCCATCACTGCACAAAAGAAATAACTCCACCCCGTTTTACTAGACCTAAGAGAAACAGATCAGATAGTTCTGAAATAGAATCAATAACAAGCGAGGCTACCACCTCGTAAACGGATTCGATAAAAAAAAAATCAAAAAGAGGATGGCCCCGTGGGAAACCTCGTAAAATTAGCAATTCTGGAGTTAGTATTGCTAAAACCCAGGATTGCAATGATTCATTAAACTAACTGTGATATTTTCATACATTTTTAATTATATATACATTCATAAGTTTTAATTTTACAAATAATTTATTTATACAATTTATTTACACTTACGCTACTACGTAATACATAAGTACATCGATATTCCTATATCCATCTAAATTATATACTCACATATTAACAATGGCAAATCTAGAAACACTACTACAATGGAATTGTAATGGCCTAAAACATCATTACGTAGAGCTTAAAGAAATTCTTGTCAAATATAAACCATTCTGTATGTGTATACAAGAAACACATCTAAAACCAAATGAAACTTTCTCCATAAGAACCTATAGCTCTGTCAGTTTATGTGTTAATCCGGGAATGAGAGCACATGGAGGGGTATCTATATATATAAAAAATAATATTTCAATGAAGGAAATCAAGCTGAACACCAACTTGCAAGCAGTAGCTATTGAATTGAATTATCCAAATAAAATGACTATCTGTAATACATACCTCCCTGATATCCATTGGAGACCAGAAGACCTACAAGATCTTGTTAGACAACTCCCCTCACCTTTTATTATTCTGGGAGACTTTAACTCACATAATACCCTGTGGGGTTCATCACATACTGATCTAAGAGGGAAAACTATAGAAGATATACTCGAAGATTTTAATCTTAATATTCTGAATACAGGTGAAGGTACCTACATAAATAGTCGATCCAATACCCTCTCCCAATTGGACCTTACAATTTGCTCACCTATATTGGAACCAAATATCAAATGGAGTGTTTTAGATGAACATAACACTGATCATATACCTATCATTCTAGAATTTGCAGACAGAACGAAATATGAAAGCATACCTAAGAGATGGATACCAAACAAAGCAAATTGGTCTCACTATAGCGAGCTTCTTGAGTCTTTCATCCCAAAAAACATAAATAATATAAACTTGCTTCTGAAACAGTTTAATGACGCAATAATTGAAGCTGCAACTATCTCAGTTCCAATGACAAAAAGTTCACTCAAAGTCAGAAAAGTACCTTGGTGGAATCAGGAGATCGCAGAAGCTGTCAAAAAACTTATTCAAAAGAACTATGACAAAAGAAACGTTAATTAAATTCAAACAATTGAGAGCTAGAGCTAGGTACCTGATTGTGAAATCAAAAAAAGAAACTTGGCAAGATTACATCAATTCGATAAATACCAATACGTCGTGTAAAGAAATATGGCAAAAAATTCGTAGCATAATTGGAAGAACATTTAACTTACCGTCCCCCCAACTAATAGTTCATGATACGAAAATCACAAATCTCCAAGATATATCAAATGAGCTTGCAAATTATTTTGAGCAAATGAGTGCAGAAACTAATATAAATGAACATACCCATTCGCTTAACTTTAATACTGATCAATATTTTGAATATAATACTCCTTTCAAATTAGAAGAATTGGAACATGTATTAAAGGATGCGAAACCGTCAGCACCAGGAAATGACCAAATTATTTATCAGTTTATTGAGTACCTACCTGAAAAACAGAAAAATTACTTAATTGGAGTATTCAATAATATTTGGCAAAATCATACCTACCCGACACAATGGAAGGAAGCAACCATTATTCCAATACCAAAAGCAGGAAAAAATCTTGAGTCAGCATCTAGTTATCGTCCTATCTCCCTTACCTGTTGCATGGGTAAGCTAATGGAAAAAATGGTTAGCGTAAGACTAATGTGGGAGCTGGAGAAAAGAAACTTATTGAGTGATTATCAAATGGGGTTTCGTAAACACCATTCTACAAACGACCAGCTTGTTTTACTTGAAAACGCTATTCAAAATTCCTTTGCGGAAAGATGCCACCTGGTTGCAGTGTTTTTCGATATCGAAAGAGCATTTGATAAGACTTGGCGATTGGGTATCCTCAAAGTACTTGAAAAATGGAATTTCAAAGGTCATTTACCATTTTTTATCAAAAGTTTCTTAGAAGAAAGAACCTTCAGAGTCAGAATCCAACAAACGTTATCCGATATCCGGTCTTTAAAAAATGGTATCCCTCAAGGATCAACTCTAAGTGTAATTCTATTCGCTATAGCAGTTAACGAGCTTATAAATGTAGTTGAAGAAAGTGTGGGGAGAAGTATATATGTTGATGATTTAGTTATTTATTACCAGTCAAATGATATTGAGAATATTGAAAAAACTCTACAAAGGAATATAAATAAAATTAACAGTGCTGCAAAAGAAATAGGCTTCTCTTTTTCAAAAACAAAAATACATTGTGTACACTTCTGCAGGCTGAGATCCGTTCACCGCGATCCCATACTGACTTTGGACGGTACCAATATAGAAGTAAAGTCATCAACACGAATTTTAGGGGTTATTATGGATAGCAAGCTCAACTGGAAGTTACATATTAATGAACTATCTAATAACTGTAAGAAATACTTGAATATTTTGAAATCAATATCGAGCATTAGGTGGGGATGTGATCAACAGGTATTACTAAAGTTCTACAAATCATTCATTTTACCTCGGATTGATTATGGAAGTATTGTATACGCCTCGGCAAAACCATCAACACTAAAACCACATGATACCATCCAAAGAACAGCACTGCTTGTCGCACTTGGTGCTTTCCGGACAAGTCCAACACTATCACTCTGTTGCGAAGCATCTATTCCCCCTCTACAGTATAGAAGGGAGCAGTTAATTTCCAATTATTGTATTAAAATGTTGGCTTCACCCAAACACCCAATTTATAAAATAATGATTAATCAAGAAAATGAAGTGTTTGAAAAGCGGAAAACAATAACAAGACCAGTAAGAATTAGATTCAAAGAAATGGTAGAAAAATTGAATACATCCTGTCCCGAACTCTACTCTCTTCAAGAATATGAGGTCTCTCCATGGCTTATGAGTAAACCAAAAATCCACTTTGAATGTTTGAAATATAATAAACATCATCATCCAACCAATCAAATCAAACAAGAATATTTATCTATCATAAATTCATATCCAAATAGTAAAATAATTTACACTGACGGTTCTAAAAATGAGAACAGTGCTGGAAGTGCTTTTTACACCGACGGTATAACACGAACATGGACATTACCAGGAGCAGCTTCAGTGTTCACTGCAGAGCTATACGCCATCTGGCAATCCTTAAAATTGATAGCTAATGGAAACCATGTTGATAATATCATATGTACTGATTCACTTAGCTCACTCCAAGCTGTAGAAAATAACTTTAATTCTGACCCGCTCATTAGAAATATTCATAATATTTTATTCCACTTGGAATCAGTCGGGAAAAAAGTAATATTTCTATGGATACCGAGTCATATTGGTATCGTTGGAAATGAATGTGCTGACCAAGCTGCAAAAAGAGCACTTAGTGAGCAACAAGAAGAAATTCCCGTGAGGTCAGATGATTACAAGCTGCACATTAAGCAAATAATAATATCAACATGGCAGAATCAATGGAGTCAACATGCGTCCAAGCTACGTAGGCTAAAAACCTCTGTTAAGCCATGGATGAAGAAATTAGATTTAAACAGAAGAGAACAGGTCAAATTAACAAGAATTAGAATTGGACACACACATCTCACCTCCTCCTTTATGCTTATAAGACAAAATCCGCCAATATGCGAAATATGCTATACAATCCTAACAATTGATCATATACTGTTGAACTGTCCCAAATATATCAATCAACGACAACAAATGATGCTTCCAAATGATATTAGACGTTGCCTAACAAATGAAAGCGATATTAAAAAAGTTATCACATATTTGAAAATTATCGATATTTTTAACAAAATTTAATGCTAGCAACACACCGATATATTGAATACTGAGATAGAAGGCTAATGACCTCGTAGTCGATGCCTCAAACAAAACAAAAAAAAAAAAAAAAAAAAATAATAATAATAATAATAATAATAATAATAATAATAATAATAATAATCATTGATTCAGTTATACTGAAACAGGCGCAAAAGGAAAAGCGCAACATCCACACGGCTTTCGTAGATTACAGGAAAGCATTTGATAGCGTTCCACATTCCTGGCTTGTTAAAGTTCTGCAAATTTACAAAGTACATCCCACTGTTGTTACTTTTCTTGAATCAGCGATGAAGCACTGGCGAACGAACCTTCATTTACAAATAAATGGCCAATACCTCCAAACTGATGAAATTTCCATCCGTAGGGGGATCTTCCAGGGTGACTCCCTTAGTCCACTCTGGTTCTGTTTGGCAATGAACCCACTCTCCAATCTACTCAATGATACGGATTACGGCTATAAACTTAAAGCCAACAGGAACACTAGCTGCACTGTTTCCCACCTTTTATATATGGATGATATCAAAATATACGCATCCAACCAGCGTCAAATTCAACATTTACTCAATATCACTGAAAAATTCTCCAGTGATATACAAATGGGATTTGGATTAGACAAGTGCAAAACCTTAAATATCGAGAAGGGTAAAATCGTTAACGGAGATGTGTTACTACCCAATGGGAATATTATAACTGCCATGCAAAATGGCGAGACCTACAAATATCTAGGATTTCAGCAAGCTAAGCTATTAGACCAAAAGCAAGCAAAAATCAAAATTAGGAGCCAGTTCACTCAAAGGGTAACTACTTTATTGAAATCCCAGTTGAACGCAGGAAATCTAGCAAAAGCAATTAACACCTACGCCATACCGATCCTGACATACTCATTTGGAATTCTGAAGTGGACAAAGACAGAGCTGGAGGATATTCAAAGAACAACCCGTACCATGATGACCAAACACAAATGTCACCATCCGACATCATCAGTTATCAGGACAACACTACCAAGAAGAGAGGGAGGGAGAGGTCTAGTGGACATAGTTAATTTACATAACAGACAAATATCTAGACTCCAAGAATTTTTCATTGCCAAGGCTGAAACATCTGAATTGCATGAGATGGTCGCAAAAGCAGATAAAAACTATTCCCCCTTAAATCTTGTCAGCCCTGATATGAGACTTGAAATCGTTACCGATTCTGACAAACAGGTGGAGTGGGCTCAGAAAGCGCTTCATGGTCGACATCATCACGACCTCAATCAACCTCATATCGACAAGGAAGCATCAAATAAGTGGCTATCTGATGGAACATTATTTCCAGAAACAGAAGGATTTATGACGGCAATTCAAGACCAAGTAATTAATACCAACAATTACAAGAAATTTGTCATGAAAGATCCAAACATCGCTACGGACAAGTGCAGAAGGTGCCAACAAACAACAGAGACGATACAACACATTACGTCGGGATGTTCAGCCTTGGCTAACACTGATTACCTACGCAGGCACAATCAACTTTGCAACATCATCCATCAGAAGTTGGCCAACAAATTTGGATTAGTGAACACCTACACCCCATATTACAAGTACCATCCGAATTCGGTGCTAGAGAATGCTGATTTTAGACTATACTACGATAGGTCAATTATCACCGATAGACGGGTGACGAATAACCGGCCTGATATTGTAGTTGTGGATAAAAAAGCTAACTCCGTTTATCTGGTGGATGTTGCTGTACCCAATAATAACAATATTCTGGATAAATACAACGAGAAAATTGCAAAATACACCGATCTTGCAATTGAGGTAAGACAGATGTGGCATGCAGAGAAAATAGAGGTGGTACCGATCATCGTTTCAACTACGGGACTGATTCCCAAAACTCTACAAGACAGCCTTACCAAACTAGGTCTTCACAAAAATACATACATCGATCTGCAGAAGGCTGCCATTCTAAATACCTGTCACACTGTCCGTAAATTTCTAAATATGTAACTTCCGAGCCTAATCCCATTTGCGTTTACACACGCTCGGGATAGGTGAACATTACCAGCAAATGCTGAGCAAGTGCATACTTGATAATGATAATAATAATAATAATAACTTTATTCACTCAATAAATAAATACAAAGATTTGAATGAGTATACATGATGAAAGTGAACAAGGTACTCTTGCGATAAGTGCAAGCACTTGTTTCGCGGAGAAATACACATGTGTAGAAAAATATAAAATGTTAGATGGGAAATAAGAATACAAAATGTAGAGAAAAAAAAAATGTAAGATATACGTATAATATAAAAAAAATATAAAATGTAAAGTGTAAAATGTAGATAATAACAATGCAATACAATACAATACAAGGATCGACGAAACAATACAATAATACCATACAACGAAGAATTAAAAATAATAATGTTAAGAGTTTACAAGAACATGTCTAATAGATATAAAATAGTAGTCTAAGATCCGAAGCAAGATCGTCCTTCACCGACCCGCCCACCGGATGAAAACGACATATTATCGAAGGAAACATGCTTAAGAACACAACTTGATATGGCAACCCTTTGGGAAATGGTCAAGGCCATGACCAATCAAAATCACAAAAAATCACCATTTTTTAAAAAGTTCACCGGCGTGTCCACCAAACAAAACCAATTTCAGTGGAAAGTCCATAATGCACACAATATGCAACACCTCAGATAGCACAAAGACATCTACAAGACGTCTTGAATATATCTCATAGACGTTGAGTAGGTACGTCTTAAGGACGTCCATTATAGCCTGGATGTTAAAATTAACGACGTCTTTGGTATCATAGAGACCTATAAAAGCCATGAAAAGGGGTTTGGGGATACCTATCTATGGCAGTTGGTTGAAGTTATGTGTTTTAAAAAAAAGTACTCTCATTTGTATGTTAGACGTTATAATTATCAATTTAACATTGATTTCAGTTTTTTTATTTAGAGCACTGGCTCGTTCATATAGCTACATCAGTGTCTGTTCTATTATGGGATGTGTCACATTTTTCTGCAGCTTGTAGAAATATAACGATCAATCAAATATCATGAAGTTATTGAATTATTTTGAATATATTGTAACGTTTATTCTAATTTATATTTACAAATTAATTTATATTTACAGATTTATATTCAAATACAGTCCTTATTTAATAATTTATATATCAAACTAAACACACACTAACTAATTTATATGAGAGTCACTTTATCGAGGCGCGATTGCTTTCTTTCAGTATCAACACTAACTGACTAACTAACTCCGCTGCGATGCTCGTCGCCTATTTATACTCGCACGACTTGTTCTAGACACTTCTCGAACTCGAAGTTTTGGTGGATGCGCTGGGCTTTTCTAGATGTTACGTTTTCCAGATCATTCTTGAAAATAAGGCGGAGGAGCCATAGTCGTATCATATGGGAATTTCACTGGGGGCACTAATTGAGCACATTAATGCAGCAGCTCGCGTAACATTGCCCCCTCCTTAAGAGACAGTTCCTCCTGGAACTAACTAGGAAACTGAAACGAGATGACTGTATCGGCAACTGGTTCCCTTGTTACATTTTCCAGTTGCATGGAAGTAACATGCGACCGTCTTCTCTGTTGGCTGTGTCTCCCGTGCTCGACCGCAGACTAGTACCTGCACTTCGGTGTCTCGGAAGATTACTTCTACCATGTTACGGATTATTCGCCAATCTAAATGCCTACATTCAATCTTGGGCATGGCTAGCCTATGCACGTCCAATTCAAGCACATGCTCCCTCAAGCTTCGTAATGCTTCCCAGACATCCTCGTACGTTGGTCTTTCGTCGAAGGTGTTTCTCGTCACTAGGTGGAAATTGTAGCGGGAGCCATCTTGCAGCTTCAGAGCTTTACCTGGTACTGGTAACTGGTCTTGCAAACGTCGGGCGCCACTCTTCTTTATGAACAGAGATGCCAGTCCTTGTGCATCGGTAACGCTGGCAGGGATGTTTATTGCCAGTGAGTATTCCTCTGGAACGGTAAGCATGTCTTGTCGTCTCTCAGTTGTGACGCCGAATCTTGCTTTTCCGGTACCACCATAAGCACCCATGAACTCTCCAAAAGCAGGATCGGCTACTTCCTGAAGCTGGTTTACTTCCTCATCGTGGTCACCCTCGAATGGCGCTAATCGGTTACGGTGTACCACCTTTGGCTTTCCGTTTGGGATCTTGCTGATACGATATATGACATCGTTGATTCGTTTCTTCACGAGGTACGGACGGTCCCAAGCTTTCTGCAACTTTGGAGAAAAACCCTTTTGTCTTCCTGGGTTATGCAGCCAGACTTTGTCTCCTTCGTGGAAACCTCCTTCTGTAGCTTGCGTATCGTACCTTTTTTTCATCCTATCGCTAGCGATCTGGAGATTCGATCGAACCAGCTCGTGTACGTCGTCCATTCTTTTTCTCAGCTGGGTCACGTAATCTTCACCAGCTATGTCTTCTCCGGGTCGGCATCCAAATTCAAGGTCGCAGGGTAATCTCATTTCGCGTCCGAACAGAACTTTTGCTGGCGTTTGGCCGGTAGACTCATTGATGGCGGATCTGTAGGCCATCGCAAATAGCGAGAGATATTGATCACAATCTCGCTGATGGTTAGATACTACTTTAGACAGGTATTTGCCAAGAGTTTTGTTCATTCGCTCTACCATTCCGTCCGACTGTGGATGCAAAGCCGTAGTTCTCGTTTTCTTCATGCCGAGCTTTTCACAAACTTCCTGGAACAGCTGGCTTTCGAAGTTTCTGCCCTGGTCGCTGTGTATTTCCAGGGGCACTCCATATCGGCAAATGAACTCATTCAAAAGTACGTCGGCAACAGTTGCGGCTTCTTGGTTTGGAATGGCATACGCTTCTACCCATTTTGTGAAATAATCCATCACCACCAAAATGTACCTGCTGCCATTTGCTGTCGGTGGAAACGGTCCGGCAATGTCCAGGGCAATGCGTTCAAAAGGGCTTCCGACATTGTACTGCTTCATAGGAGCCTTTCTTCTTCCTTGTGGTCCATTGGTCGTAGCACAGGTGCACTTCTTACACCAGTCCTTCACATCTTCGGAACTGTGCATCCAATAAAACCGTTCTCGCACTTTCTGGAGGGTCTTCTTCACACCTAGATGTCCTCCTGACGGACTGTCGTGTAATTTCCGCAGTACTGCTGCTACCCTTGTTCTTGGAATCACCAACTGTCTTCTACTTTCGGAACCTTCATCGTTCTCGATTACTCGCTGTAGCAAACCGTTTTCCAGAACCAGCGAGTCCCACTGAGCCCAATACGATTTCATCGTTGGCGAGTACCTTGCAATCTCCTGCCAAGTAGGTCGACAGTTTTCCTTTTTCCAATGTCGGATTTTCTTCAAGTCGGGATCGTTCTCTTGTTCCTCTTCCAACCTTTCCGGTGTCCATTCGTCGCTGGTCACCGTGGTTCTTCGAATGGCAGCTTCCTTAGCTTCTGTTTTGGTGCAGTGAGAGCACTCTGCGGGGCATGGTCTTCTGTTTGTAGCAGTTCTCGGTCGCTTGCACGAACTGCGTACATGTCCCATTTCTCCACGATTCCAGCATCTCACAGCTTTCGATTTTCCATTTGAGATGCTTTTCATCATGTTGACAAGCTGGTCAAGCTTGTTCTCCACTTCTTCGTCTGCTACAGCCCTCACCTTGCCGTATACTCCGGAAGCTTGTGTAGCTGCTTTGTACTCCAAGGCTGCAGAGAGTACGTCAACCAGTGTCTTATGCCGAGCCAAGCGTAGAGTTCTCTGCATTTCATGGTCACGAACTCCGTCGATGAATGTCTGTACCCCTAAACATTCCATGACATTCTCCGGTGCCGATGGATAGGCAAACCGCATCAACCTCGCAATGTCTGCTTCGAATTCCTGCAGAGTTTCGTCGCGTTTTTGTTTGCGGTTTTTCAGCTGCGACTGGTACAGATGCTCCAGGTGTTCCAGGCCATATCTCATGTTCAGTTGCTTTTTAAGTTGCTCAAAATCTTCGGTCTCTTCCACTGGAATGGTCTGGAGGATATCCATGGCGTCTCCTCTAAGGGCAAGAGTCAAATTCAACGCTTTTTCTTTTTCACTCCAGTTATTTGCCTTTGATGCCGCCTCGAATTGCTTAAGATAGTTCGGCCATGACGTTTTACCATCGAATGTTGGCAGTTTCACTCGGCTGTTCATATCGTTTTCCATTTTCGGTTTCAACTCTACTTTCTCTGCCAGTTCGACGTTGTTCGGGGCTTGCCTAGTTGTAATATCCGGGTGACGACTAGTCTTCCTTTCGATTTCTTTGATTTTTTGTTCCATTTCTTGCCCCATTCTTTTAATCTTTTCTTCCACGGCAGAAATTTCAGTCTTCATGGATGTCATTTCATTTTTCATGTCCATCATTTTATTTTCTATGTCCGCCGAAAGTTTACTTTCCATGGATGAAATTTTGTTTTTCATATCCGTCGAAATTTTATTTTCCATGTCCGACATTTTGTTTTCCATCGAAGACATTTTATTTTCTATATCCGTCGAAATTTTTTTCATGGAAGAGGTTATAGAGGCGGACGCTTCGTCGGTAAATTCAAACGTTTCCGGGTCCAATCCATTGTTAATCATAGCATTCTTCAGTCGTTCCACTAACGCTGACTTGGCCCCACTTGTGTCCAATTCGTAATCCTCCAACTCTCTTCGAAGCTCTGAAACTTTTAATTCACAAAGTTTCTTCGCCATCTTTCTGTATATTTATTTTTTAATCCCACTTCTGACACCAATGTAACGTTTATTCTAATTTATATTTACAAATTAATTTATATTCACAGATTTATATTCAAATACAGTCCTTATTTAATAATTTATATATCACAATAAACACACACTAACTAATTTATATGAGAGTCACTTTATCGAGGCGCGATTGCTTTCTTTCAGTATCAACACTAACTGACTAACTAACTCCGCTGCGATGCTCGTCGCCTATTTATACTCGCACGACTTGTTCTAGACACTTCTCGAACTCGAAGTTTTGGTGGATGCGTTGGGTTTTTCTAGATGTTACGTTTTCCAGATCATTCTTGAAAATAAGGCGGAGGAGCCATAGTCGTATCATATGGGAATTTCACTGGGGGCGCAATATTCAGTTTTAAGAAGATCAAGCTTCACTGTTAGGTACACTGTTAATCCAATCACTGGCTCGTTTGTATGATTTCAGTGTCTGTCTCGCATAACTACCTATTAATCAGATATTATGAAGATATTGAACTTTTCAAAAACTTTCAATACTAATTGTTACTTTCGCAATATTTGGTTTTAAGGAAATCAGCTTTCCTTTCCAATTTTAATCAATTATATTTCAATACTATTTCGATTACTTAACTAGTAGAGAGAACCCTCTCCACAAAACTATTACAATTTGTGCCACCAATTTTTGTAAAACTATAACATTAGATTTGATGACTTGCCCGGTATTTATCAAAAGCCTAAAATTACCTACCTCTTTCCTTTGGTTGATAGTTGAACATTTAGCGGAAAAACCATAAAAAGTGGTGTTTAGCAGTTTTATAACCTTGAATTGCGAAATAGACCAAGGCTAATAAATCAACAATTTCATAAATATAAATTTCTCGACTACAAGCAGAATAAACTTAAACGGTGAAATATTCTTCAAAAATTTAAAAAAATGTATTGTTTTTTTAATTATCTCACAACCTAACCTTTTTTGTTTTTGCTTCTGAGAGAAGATGTTTTATAATAGTAATTTTTCATCGGCTTGTTAAGAAACTGGACATTTCTCAATATTGGTCATTAAACTACAATAGATCATATACGTTTTTTAATTGGATATATGTAGTAGAAAAGCTTGTTATTTAGTTTTATAAACCATTATTTTGTATAATAGTATTCCTGGGATAAGCTCTTCATATTTTTTCATTGTCTACTGATGTAGACTAATCTCTATAATAGGTGAGAAAAATGTATTTTTCAGTTCTCTTCCAAAATACAATATAATATACGACTTAATTCGTTATAATACCCAACGCAGAAATAATCTTTCAACATAACTGAGACGTATAAAATTTAGTAATAAAAATCTTCGAAATCTGTCATACGCCATATTACATATGTAAATTAAATTTCATTCAGGTTTAAAATAAAGCTGTTTGGGTTTTTTCTCATATAAACACTTTTGTATCTCCAGGAGGGCCGGAAAAATAGACATTTCTGAATGTATCGAAAACTCAAAGGAATATATTACATAGTGGGTTAAAGCGGAATAAATATCTTTTTGTTCACGTTTTTTCCGAATAGGGAATGGGACGTGAAGCTATGAATATTTAGAAAGATTATGTAATTTATTTTGTCTGTGTATTTAGTTTTTCTGTTAATTTTATTTAAAAAATAATTTATAGATGAATGTTGAACAACATACTACAATATTATATGTCGCAGCGCATTTTTAGAATGGACTATAAATACCTATATAATATGTTCAAATTACTTCGACATTAAACTGATACACTTTTTTCAATTCTTGAAATTTATTTCAAGAGTGATTTCTATGCAATAATGTAACGACTAAAAAGGCGATTCTCTTTTAACAATCTAAAATGGTCATGAATCCAATATCTGAACCCTTTTAATTCAAGTGTTGCACTTGAAGAAATCTTCTCGCAAGAATTTTCCAGTCTCTGAGAGAGACCTATAAATTGCTCAGAATAATTGTTTGTCCTATCACTCCTCCTGCCTGAATATATTAGCAAGGGTGCGAGCATTTAATTGTGCGTTCTCCAGCACTTTCATTAAACACAGTTTAGTCACAAAATCAAGGGTAGATTACACAAACTCCAACGTTATTGTATTTATTTTGATGGTTGCCAGTTTCCGTGTGTACACTACAAACTTGCAGTAATTTGTACCTAACTCACGACAATTAAATACGAATCTTAACGATGTTGAATGTAAAACTGTAATCGAACGAAGCTAACAGTTATACAGTTTGTCCATACATCCACGCATATCATGATATGCTGATGTACGTGGCGCGGAGAAGGATACTCGGTGACGGTAACGCTTTTATAGCAAATAGAACTAAACAGTATAGCGTTTCATTCATTTATCACAAAAGGTATGGATTAAAACTAAAATTCCGATTATTTTAACTTTTCAACGCGAAGCTTAAAACTAATTCGTCCACCGAAACACACAACGGTATTATATGAAAAGAGTCCAATGTATAGAAGAATACAATCTTCAAACAAGCTACCGGATTATATAGGAGAAGAAAATAACTTTAATTGGTTTGTTTTTGCTTTAGCACTGTACGTTGCATGTATAAATAAACCTACATAATAATATACTAGGTATATCATTTTTGTGATGGAAAAGGGCAAATAAAGCATTATTATCATTATCATTCCAAGTATGCACTTGCTCAGCACTTGCTGGTAATGTTCACCTATCCCGATCGTGTGTAAACGCAAATGGGATTAGGCTCGGAAGTCACATATTTAGAAATTTACGGACAGTGTGACAGGTATTTAGAATGGCATCCTTCTGCAGATCGATATATGTATTTTTGTGAAGACCTAATTTGGTAAGGCTATCTTGTGGAGTTTTGGGAATTAGTCCCGTAGATGAAACGATGATCGGTACCAAGTCCATTTTCTCTGCATGCCACATCCTGTCTTACCTCAATTGCAAGATCGGTGTATTTTGCAATTTTCTCGTTGTATT
>CAJUYH010009292.1:0-14000 GCA_910591685.1 Galerucella tenella
CGTTGAATGAGAGTGAGTGATGGAACGTGAACGCGGAAGCGAACTTGACCTATTCCACCGTCGTCATCTGGTGAGAAAATAGACCAAGTTCACGGTCAGCGCCCTGAGCCAATCAGCAGTGAGAATTACCGCACCCCTTAAGGCGCTACGATCACATTTGCATTGGTGACGACCATCATCCGTGATGAGTCGTCACAATTGAGCGGCAACCATTGCAAAATTGAGCAATTGACTATTGGTGCCCTCTTGACACCATCTGAGCAGTCAATTAATTATCGACTGCTCCCAGTGAAAACTGAACAAACATCAAATTAAAATATTCATTTTTAATATTTATTATTAAATTGAATAAATAATAAATATTTATAAAAACAAATGAACAAATCTAATGAAAACTTTTTGACAAAAATAAAAAGTGAATATTAAATTAAGAAAATAAAAAATATTTAAAATTAAGAATCTTATAATATTTAGTACAAATTATGTCATATGTATTTATTATGCTCTAAATTTTATTTCCAATAATTATATATATACATATTGTGACGTGGAAAAACGTCATCAGGGTCATCGACTGGCGTACGCGGCGGTGCTATGCAGCAGTACTTGAGGCGTAAAATTATGGGCAACATAAATTACAGCGAAAAATATCAACCATGAGTCAAGGAGGTACCGGTAGAAAATCCCAAAAACATCGACTGCGGGAGAATTTTATTTGTTCGAAGGGACTACATCACGACGGCCAACAACGAGAGTGGAGGGGACGACGCAAGACTCGAGCGAACAGGAGCCCGAAGAAAATCGAGGGGAACCGAGGAGGCTTCGGGGGTTGTGGCGCTTGCCTGGGACAACGATGAAAAATCATTGAATAATTAACAGCGATAAATTCGATTCGAGATCGAATACGAGAAGGATAGGATGATATGAACTTCGATAATGCGAATGTTATGCTGCATGCACTATTCTAAGACGAACCTGTTAGAAAAGAATGTATGAATGATGAATGTAAAACTCGAGGGGTGCCGCGCATTAATATTAGTTGATGCAACAAATTCGGGTGAAATTAGTGCTCAGTGCGGGGGCGTGACAATTGAGTGGAAAATTTTGGCCTGGACAATGAACGATTGGCTATCGACTGTGATTTTACCACCAACTTGAAGCCATCACCTAAGGAAAGAGAGTCATGAAGGATCGAGAAGACGCTTGCTTTGCCGAAAATTGGTCAGAATCGTTTGGATTGTCGTCGATGACGCAAGTACACAAAAGTTAGCATTAAAAATCGTGAAGTGTGAAAAGTAGTAGTGCACACACGTCCAAATACAAGAATAAAAAGTCGAACGTGACGCTGAGGGCAGAAATACCGTGGATAAGTCCACGCTGAAATCGTCGCTGACGTAGGAGAAGAGAAGGAAGAGCAAAAGGAAATCGCTGCAACCATCGCAGAGCCAGCCGAGTATTTCAAGGGTCGACAAATAAATCCTGGGAGGACATCATTGTTGGTAAGCGATCTATTCATCTCTCATTTCGGGCAGTGTGGCATCGCGGATTGTGTTACCCCGTGAACATTTGTAACGGACATATTGGCTCCTCGAAGTGCCTGTAAGTTATAATTGACGATATTTATTTTCGCCGCGGGCAAACAATCCAATTACTGATTAATAACTTTTCGTATAAGGCTTTGTATCGCGGCAGTGTTTCCTGTTGAATAACTTCATTTGGGCGAGTACGCGACGAAACATTTTGTGCGCGTTAACTTGTTGAACGGGAAGTGCTTCGTGCGCATCGTGTGGATGCCTGAATGAGTGTGAGTGAGACAGAGCGAGGATCGTCTAGGCATTGTTCGCTTCGAGAAGCCGTGCTGCATCGTGCGCACCTATACAAAGGAAGAAATAGTGACGTCACACTACTTTCTCTTTTCGGGATACATTTAGCTTGCTGCGTCCTACCAATATAATTTTCGATACATGATTTAATTTGACTATTGTTTGGTGGTCCATGATTCAATTTCAATGTTCTTCTTCAATACACGATAGAATGTAAATAATATTGTGCAACATCCGAGTCCATTTAAATGTTATTTCGCGATATTTGGCCTGATTTAAATATTATTTTGCGGCAGATGATTTGATTTGACGATTACGTTGCGATATATGCGTGAATTTAAATATTATTGCGCCACATAGAAATTCCTTAAAACAATATTTTTCGATGGATGATCTACTTTAAATATTATTTTCAATAGCGAATATCTCGGTCAAGTATTATCATGAAATCATGAGATTTCATTGAATTGTTCTTTCAGTTCATTGTTGTATTGACCGAAAGTGAGATCATTCGAATCTTATTTCATCTTTATTTTCTTCAATTCTTATTTGGAAGTCCTAACTTCGTTTGATTATTATGTCAATTATCTATTAGAGATTATTTCACATTGTTGTATTATCGCGAATATTTACTCTTCGCTCAATTCTGTTCCATGTAATTCCTTTGAATGGAAATTATGATGTTCATCTAATGTTATCTCAAGTATGATCGGTATCGAAACTATTATTGTCAATTACGACTAGTCCAATTGAGGATTAGACAGAAAACATTATTTGTCATTTTCTATTGTTTACGTCAGTTCAAAGCAACATTGCTGTATTTTTTTTGTTGTATTCTGAGTCATTATTTCTGTAATGTTGTTACATGTGTCGAGTCAATCGGTTATTATCTTCTTATTATTCACATCTTTGATATGTCCATTGAGGTCACGTCAATTTTATTAATGGTATAATAAATGATCGCCGTGATCATTACATCATTGAGCCGAATCATTGTTGCTGAAGCACCCTGTTTTGTACCCATTTTACTCTAGGCTGTCCAACTACGTGAACCCAGCCGCCTCCGCGTGCTGAGGTAAAGCCGAGCTGTGCACTTTCGCATTTCGCTGCGAGTTCTTTTTTTCTGTTTCATTTGATTTCGCTTCGACATTGGTCACGAGTCGAATCGTGGTCCAAAAGGGGGACCTGGCGCCCAACACTTACTTTTGGCGAACCAAGGAACTAAGAGTCATTTTGTAAATTTCCCGTGTTTGGAGCTGCCTCATAATTGTGTGGGATTCGCTCTCGAATTTCCCGTCATAATATATACAATTATTAAAATGATTATAATTATAATTATTATAATCATTGATGAAATAAATATCATTAGTGCTGAATTACTTCTTCAGATTGACTCTAGATTGAAGCAGATTACTCGAGATTTCAAAACTAATTTTGGTGGTCTAGATGTTATTTTGATCGGAGATCTACGTCAGTTACCACCAGTACGAGTTACTCCAATTTATGAACACCAGAAGCAAAAAATTGTTGGACCATTTTATGGCGTGGATTCAAATTTTATGAGTCAGATCAAGTTATGGGACAGGCAAACCAAGAGTTTTCATCAATATTGACATAAATTGGAAGTGGTCAACAACTCAACGATCGCGAATTAATTTTATTGGAATCGCGATTTGTAACAACTCAAGAGGCCGGAGTAGAGTGTCCACATGGAATCAGATTATTCAATACAAACGAGGCTGTCACAAGATATAATAAACGAATTTTAAGTGCTGCTTAAAATAAAACTACTTCAATTGCTGAAACGTATTTGTTAATTGTACTCAGCAGAACAAACAGCTTTTGTACGTCAAAAATGATATAAAATGTCGCTCATTCATACTGGAGGATTGCTTTATGAAACCGTATTTGTGCCGAATGTTTTTTATATGATTACAATAAACATCGATGTGTCAGATGGCTTGGCAAATGGAGCTGTTGGAAAATTAGTTCATCTTGAATTTAATGATGAAGGAGATGTGAATGTTGTATGGCTTGATTTCCCAGACTCACCAAAAATTGGTCAAAAAATAAAGAAAAAAGTCGCTGGACATGTAGCTTCTCATCAAATTAGTACAACTTCCGTACCGATAGGAAGAAGATCTGCAACTATTCCACTTAATAAGAACAAAACGATAAATGTTAAACGATCGCTTCTACCTTTAGTTTGCACTTGCGCAACTCCGATTCATGAATCTCAGGGATATACATATCCTCAAAATTGTTCATGAATATGATAAAAAACATCAACTGTCATTAGTGTATGTTGCATTGACGCGGGTGACTAGTCTTCTAGGTTTGTGCATTACAACAAAAGACAATGATGAAACTTTCCATTATGGCCGAAGAGCATCCACAGCTATAAATAGTCTTAAAGAAGAATTTTTTAGACTCTCGCTTAATCGCTTACAAACTATCACCAATGATCTCTTAGATTTTATTAATCAAAGGAGAGGGTTGATAATATATACTTTTAATTCTCAAAGTTTCCGTGCTCATTCCATTAATCTCATTGATCTAATTATGCAAAAATCGAATGTTTTATTTTTAAATGAAACCTGGTTAGCCAATGAATCATTACTCCAAACATTGATATGACTGTAAGATAGGCGGAATTGGCAAGTTCAACAGTGACATCAGTTGATGAGTTATGTGCAGCTGAATGCAAAATAGAACATGGCAACAAAATTGTTTTGATGGTAATTTACATTACTCCAAATCAAAAAATGGAAGACATCATTAATTTCTTGAAAAGAACATTATGGCCATATACAACAGCTGGAGGAGAATATCTTGGTATATGAGAAGACCAGTTACCGGTAATTTTAAGTGGAGACTTCAACGTCAATTTTTCCCGTGATGATGCTCGTCCATTTATTGATTTTCTCCCAAAGGACTTGAATCTAGCCATGAATAATGATCCTCTGATTTCGACAACACGACATGACACTACCATAGATGTTATATTTGC
The DNA here is from genome assembly GCA_910591685.1 of Galerucella tenella. Classification (NCBI taxonomy): domain Eukaryota; kingdom Metazoa; phylum Arthropoda; class Insecta; order Coleoptera; family Chrysomelidae; genus Galerucella; species Galerucella tenella. The sequence continues at coordinate 4,834 of CAJUYH010009292.1, forward strand.
ACGATATCTCAACGCTGTTAATACAAAACTTTTCGTTTCATATTTTAGTTATCATAAGCCACTGATAACTGAAGTTCCGATTCAGTCATTACGGTAAGATGCTATAGCAGTGGACATAATTCAAAAATAACATTCGAATAATGAGAGAATTTATGTTACACTTAATGTAAGAAAATAAATATTTATTCATTTAATTTTTCAAATTTAAACTGAACTTTATTGACTGTGTTGACTATCCATTTCCAATCCTTTCATTATTTTATTGTAATTAATTATTTGCATGCAATTAAAAACGATTTTTCAATGATACCAAAGAAGTATAACTTCTCACGCGCGTACGTACGTACACGTACCCATTTTTTTTCCATATTTTAGTGTTGACGTTCTGCGATAGATCACATTTCGAGGCGCATTCCAATTTTTTTAATTAATTAAAATGCTGACTGTGGCGTGGGAATATGCGACGGGATTGTCGGTGCTTCTGTTCACGTTTGCATCAACGAAATTATTTAAATAAATGATGTTTATAACATTCTTTTGAGGGAGGAGGGAGGCAGGTCGGGACCTAATAGTTGATATGTAACTTAGATACAAAAGATGGCCGAATTATCACAGACTTTCATACACAAATTGATGTAATCTTTTCGCAATATTGGGAACAGTTGTGCTGGTGCTAATTTTAGCGATCATTCACCAATTTATTCCTCAATTAGATCAGTTTTACTGTATAATAGCATTGAATCCAGCATGAATTGCAATTCAATTGAATTTAGTGATGATACTGATATACGACCGGTACAACGTACTGCAATAAATCAAATAGTAATTATCCTTACTAATACCACCATATCAAATAATGAATATATATGCCACAAGATTCAATTTTGTCTAATAATATTATTATAGAATTAATTTATCATCGATAGGAATGGAAGAACATGTCATTAGAACCTGGCTTCCCATTATCCCAAACGATAATTATAGAAGTAAAATAACAAAAAAATTTTTTTATATCATTACAAACCAAAAAATTATTGACTCCACAGTGAATAGATGTAAGAGTTGGAATATTCCAAGATATTATGAAAGAACACGTTAATATTTCGGAGCATCGGGATGCTTCTAGAAACCGGAGCTGCCAGAGTGTCGGCAAACAGTAGTCGTTTTCACAACAAAAAATATAAACAAAATTCATTCTCACACACACATTCACACAAATACAAAATAATGCTCAATAGATACACTATTCGAAGGCCTTGACTAGATTGAGTAAATTAAGTTATTAATATTGGTTGAGTGCAGTGCCAATCTGAATGAGTTGAGGTAAATGAGGATGCACAATTGAATGAGTTTCACTGATGCTACCGAAATCAGTGATCGGCACTGATTTACATTGAGTCGTAAAATGATATTACACTTGAGTTGAATAAATGAGGATGCACTAGATATGATTTGACTTGACTAATGATTTACAGAGAAAATCGAGAATGAATTAATTGAACTAAACAATGAGTTGATTGACCGTGTGGTCAGACGCCATGAGACAATACCTCGTGTTGCACGCTCCCACACAATAGAATCACGCAATGAATTGAAGTTATGAGTTAATACACATGATTTTTTTCACACACAATGGGCATGTTGAGTTTCGCACAAGTTGTACTAAAGACTTACACACACAATTTCACTTGAATGCAATTTTGAATTACGAATATATTATATATGGCTGATGTGATTCATGAAGCATTATAACCTATGAGTATTTGTAACCTGAGCGTGCTTAACATTGAATTATGTCCAACTGGAGTATTATATCAACCATCTGCCACCTCATCGATTGTCTTACAACAAACTGCAATGAATAGCAACGGAAACCAACAAGCTGATGCAACACGTGGCCTTGTAGCCCACTTGTTCCGTCATCTTCTGCAATCTCCTGTATGCTTCACATGTGTCTACGCCAACTGTGCAACCAAGTGTTGTGTGTGGAAGAATAGATTATTGACAGTGATTGTGGCTTTATAACCCACATCTTGTCATAAACTGTTTATTTCTCACACGTGTAATATTTATTGGGCACTCACCAAATATATTTGTGTAATATTTGCGATATTAGTAATAGGCCTTAGAATAAAGCGAACCAAAGTGAATGTAAAATAACACCTAAAATCATTCAAAAAATCATTCATTGCCATCTCAAACAATAAGCTCTAATTACTTTGGAATATTATAAACTCATAAGATGTTAGTGTTACGTGTTCGCATTGTGAATCCATCGCTAATATTTCCGTCGTTGCCACCATTTCTTTCCAAAATATTAACAAAAATGGGAAAATATGCGATTTTCACGCAGTCTAGAAGCAATAAACGGAAATTCGCCTCCATTCTTTTTATGTTCGTACATTATTTTCAGTACGAATCAAAAAATATTACAACGGAACTATTCATACCATTTATGGAATATTTCATACTAAATAAACTTGTTTGAGATGTTATAAAGCGAATATAAAGCGAATTAATATGAATCGGACACATACATTGCATGAGCGATGGTCGAACAATGAAAATAACAGGATGAGTCGGCGTCCCCTCGAGCTTGGTGGTGAGTTGAAGGTGGGGTGAGGAGTTACACCCCGATGATGAGTTGAGTAAATCATTGGCCGCGTATGAATGGCGTGATTTATGCAAATTGTGTTAGGTCCAAAATAATTGATGAGTTGCGCAGTGTCGTAGCGCATATTAATGTGGGTTGTACACATGACCGAAATGCGCCAACTCCTTGCATGAAGGGCGCGAATAATTGCAGCCCAGGAGGTGCTGCCACTGATGGTCAGGGACGGAACACACTGTTACTCATAATAGTCAAAAGATACAGCATACACACACATATACTTTCACTCTTAAACGCAATTTGTGTCTCTAACAATTTATTTAATAAATTGTTCAAAGATATCTCAAACACTCCAATCTCAAATCCATCTTCTACATTTGGGAGCTCAGCTGAGATCGGAGTACGTTGGATCGTTTGGCAGTTTGTTGGAATTGCAAGAAATATCACGACGGAAATGGCGGAAGAAGGTGTGAAAGTATATCTAACCAACGGCGAGGTCAAGAAGGTGAAAGTTGAATCTCAGTTCAAGGAACAACTCCGACAACGTCAACTGCCGATGTATGAAAGGAAAAAGAACCTGCAGAAGAGACTAAAGGCAGCTCTAGTATTTCAGAAGGATCAGGCGCAGTCAGCAATTGACGATGTTGACGACGGTAGTGTTTTCGACGAGGCAAGAGACGAATTCACACTGTTACATTTTTGACGCATGTCATATTTTGAATCAAATCACTTGCGCCCCTTGTCACCAATCACGTCAACCCGGGTGCCATTTCACACACTCTGCCAACTTCAACTCAGGGCGCTCAACAACTACTTCCATTTTCATGCTTCTAGAAAACATTAAAAACTTCTCGAAGCGTGCCTCGTGACAACACTTGTTGCCATGAGCATTCAGTTATATTCAACAACCGCTTCGACCTTCACTGATCATTCATTCATTCATCACCGTTCAAAGTGATCAATAATATCCGGAATCAAGAATTGTGAAGTGAAAATAAGTGAAACCAGATCAAGGTTCATATAATTAACATCAGCGGAGGCACTTCCACATCAACCAGATAACCTCACCAGTGCAAGATTTACGACCCTGCATCGCCCACTGCAACAAAAGACACGATATTCATTACACTTACTCAATAAGTAACATTCACATAGGTATAATCATTTATTCCAATTTGAACTCAATTTCAATCACTCTCTTAATTTAAACAAAAGTTTGCAGATTAACATAAATACACTTATCAATACCATCACGGCAATCAATTGCAAATGACACTACATTATAAAAAATAACATCAATTTTTTATACAGACACCTAGCATCGAAGGCAGACAGCCAGCGATCCAGCAGGTACAGTCAACATTCCGTGACGTGGGAAAGTCCATGGAGGCGTTCAATGGAGAGGATTCCTTGGCAATCAGATAATGGTTGGATGAATTTGAAGATGTGGTATAGACAAGCAACTGGTCTGATGTTCAGAAGGTAACCGATCATAAGAGACTGCTCAAAGGTTGAGCTAAAAGACTTGTAACGGATGAAAGATGTGGAAAGAATTGGGAAATGCTGAAAAAACCATTACTACACGAATCCGGAGGAGTTCTGGATAGTTTTCAGATTCACAGGAGATTGTCTAAAGAGAAGAAGAGGCTTGATATGGGTTTTCACAAGTATGTTTACAGAATGATGAAAGTTGCCGCATAAGCCGATGTGGAAGTTACAGCAATGGTCCGTTATATTATCGAGGGTATACCAGACAACGCAAACAATACAGTTATTCTATATGGGACTAGAAAATCAGGCAGCTGGAAGAGAGACTGTTCCAGTATCAACAAATGAAGGCTGAGAAAAGGACAGGGACGATAAATCCAAACAATAGGAGAAGTCAGCAGCAAAAACAAAGCAGACCAACCAAACCCAATACTGCGAGAAAAAGCCGAGATGTGTTTCCATAGCTAAGACAAAGATCACATCAATAGTGCATGCCCAACAAAGGACAAAGGGGTTAAATGGTTCAAGTGGGATGAGCATGGGCACATTGTATCTTAATGTCCGAGTGGAGCGAAAACAGCAAACGAAGTTTAGGGCAAAACGTCAAGCAACATATAAAGAAGGTGATTATTCAAGGACAGATTAAGAACGCATTGGCCGACACTCGCAGTGATATCACATTCATGGAGGACAGATGAGTACATGAAGTTAGGCTCACCATCACTGTCAAAGAGGGAAATCAAATTGGAGAGACTGGGTGCAAAAGGCATCAAAACACTGGGAGAGTTTACAATGCCAATGGAAATTGATGGAGAGTACTACGGTGCCGAGTTCCATGTTATCCTAGGAAGAATATTGCACCATGTTATATTGCTTGATTTTCTCAAACAAGCAGAAATTAACGTCAAAAGAGGTGAAATAAATTTAAAAAAGATCGAAAAACTGCAACCAGACATCTTTAATAGCAACACTGAAGAAAGTCAAGAAAACGTGGACTTGACAATTGATGAAGAAAAGGAAATTCAAAAAGAAATCAAGCACATTATCAAGACGTACACAACGGAGAAGACTCGAGTCGTGGGTAAAAGACGAAAATCATCCCGAAGGATGATGCAGCAATTTCAGCCACAACTCGAGTATTGGTCGTCTAGGAAAAGGATAAAGTAGATGAGATCATGGAAAACTGGATAAGAGAAGGCGTCATACAGTACTCAGATTCAGAATATGCCAGCTCAATTGTGTTAGTGAAAAATAAGGATGAAAACGCGAGAGTGTGCGGGGATTACTGTGAGCTGAACAAAATAATTGAACGATCGCAGTGCCCATTGTCACTTATCCATCAGATCACTGCGCTACAAGGGTCAAAAATATTCACCATCATTGGCTTAAAGGACGGATATTTTCATGTACCAGTGGACAAACATAGCAGAAAATACACGGCTGTCATGACTCCAATCAATCAGTATAAATGTTTTCGTACACCGCGTGGATTGAGTATTGATCCAGCTGTATTTCGAAAACTTATGAACACTTGTTGAGAATTGATGCAAAATATGATGGGTGGCAGCACCTCTTGATTCATCAACAATAATAGACCAGATCGATTTGTTGCTATTACGCCAATCACTGATAATCCACGATACGGAGCAATATTAAAGCAAAAGGCGCATGACGATGGCAAGTGGCATCCGGTATACTATATTAGTGTCAAAACAACACCAGCCGAAACAAAATATTCGAATTGCCAAGCCTTCACACTGACAATGAAAAAGGAGATATGTGCATAAGTGGCTTAGTGGGCTGTGTTGTTGCAGGAATTTTGCGGTGGAATTATGCCACAGACCAGGGCGAAACATGTAGTATGTAGATCCTCACGGTCTAGTACTTTGCTCATTAAGGAAGATCAAGACAGCATCATCACTCGACTGAAGCAAGCTTAACTAGACGACGAAGATTTGAAGAATATTATTTACACAGTAACGAACAAAGATGTGGACAGATATTTATTTAGAAATGGTTTATTATGCAAAGACCACCAAGGTGACTTATTAATTGTGGTGTCTCGTTCATTGCGGATTCAGATCATTCAACAGATATGTAAGAGAGGTCATTTCGGGGTAGCAAAAACCGAAGCCATGATTGCCCAAGACTATTGCTTCAAAGGAATGAGACTTAAGATAGAGAGAGTGATCAAAAACCGTATCAACTGCATCTTGGATGAAAAGAAATGAGGAAAACCTGAAGGGCTGTTTCAACAAATCGCCAAGGGCGACGTACCATTGAACACGTTCCATATTAATCACGTTGGACCCACGATGTCTACATACAAGCAATACCTGCATTTATTGGTGATTGTGGATGCATTCACCAAATTTATCTGGCTATATCTAGCCAAGATTACAGGCACAGCGGAAGTGTTAGAGCAATTAAAAAAACAAGCAGCAGTATTTGGAAATCCAGGAACTATTATCACGCAGATAATAGTTCTTGATAAACAAATGGACGGCATACACTTCTGTAGCATTCTAGGAGTACTGCAAAGATCGAGGGATACAGCACCTCTTGATCACCACTGGGATTCAAAAAGGAAACGGGCAAGTTGAGAGGGTACACCGAACACAAATGCCAATACTGACGAAGTCAACAGCTCCAACGTCGACCAATTGGTATAAGCATATTGATACTGCACGATCTTATTTGAATAATACAGTTTGCCGTAGTACCAAAAAAACATCGTTTAAGCTCATGGTGATGTCGACATAAGCCCAAAATTTCCGGACGAACCGAAAGTTATATTGAATTATAACGTCACCATAAACCTCTCCATACCCTAATGCTGTGGCCAAATTTTCAGATTTTTTGTGGAGCCACATACGACATCTTGTGGCTTATATTGTTTTCGTGACATACATTGTATAAAATATACGTTATACTTTCGAAAACGTCTATATTCGTTATTTTTCGTCGAACAGAAAGTGGAAACAGAATTTTTCATAACAATTTTTTATCATTTGAGTAACATTTAACTCCCTATAAATTTTCGATTTTTTTGGTCCACCCATTTTTAAAATACTTCCACTATATACTACGAATATGTATCCAGACGTCCGACAAAAAACACATTTTCCGTGTACATGACTTTCAAAAACATTAAATTTTTCTGTATATTAATCAAGATGGCATTTCTGTGAACATTAAAATGAATCTTTTTTATGAGTTTAATTATTTATAATTGTGGAAAAATGGGATTATATACCTTATTTTGGCCTTTGAAAACCGGACGTAAGGAATACTTTCTTATTACTACCTGGTGAAGAGTAAAAAGGCAGCTTGGGACAATATTGTGGCAAAAGAAAAGGTCGGAATGGAAATTTGCCGCCGCAACGAAAATAAACGTTCAACTCCGCAGTTATCATGATATAATATAGATCAATGCAGCAATCAGTAATGTAGTCAATTTATGAGATTGCGGATAATAGTAGCATAGTTCCTTGATATGTCACGTGGGATCGATTGGTCTATAGTAGTGGACTTTTGTAAGTTTTATGTAGTAGTTGTTGTGAACTTTTAACATAATAGACAAATATGACTTTTGAGATAACGTTGTTATATTGTACAGTCGAATATCGTTACTATTCAATCATTTTCAAAACGAGGTGGCAGCGCTTCGTGCATGCGAGCACATCTTGACTTCAGAATCGTGGCTATAAATCAATTAAACAGACGATACAGTTAGCTGTGGCGTAACTAATTAATCAATTACACTCTGACATTCATGTTGATGCTTTGACCATCAGCTCGCGCCGATTACAAGTGCTCGCTCAATCTTTACGTCACCACCTGGAGTTTTGGCGCTTTCCGCTTTTCCGGTTTTTGTTTGAACTGCTAGGACTTTTCATCTGCTTCGAGACCAATGGGGCTAATTTTGTATGTGACTTAATGTGTATTGTGCAAAAAGTTCTATACATATATAGTATATTTCAATATTGTTCGGATCATTTTATCAACAATTAAATTTGTATTTTGTGAGTGATGAAGAAAATTGATTGCGTGCAATGAACTCTCAGTATGATTCACCACATAGTGACAGCCATTGTCCAACATTCAGATCCGATGTAAATGCTCTGTGTGAAAATTCAGTGGTAATCATAAACAACTCAAAACTTAAATTAATACTTTTATACACATTGATAACTCATCTTTGATTTAATTGTCACGTATTCAAAATCCTAAATACTCTCTTGTACATTTGTGTCCGATTTTAATCGATATTATGAATAAATTAATTGTAAATACTTTTCTATTGAATTCAGGCTGTGTCCAGGTGTATTTATTCCACATCGTATACATTGTGCTCACGAGCCAGCTCCTTTTGTATCTTACCACCTACATACCGTCCATTAATTTTATCCATTTTTTTCGTACTTTTTTTTTGAACTAATCAATACAATCAAATAAAATAATATAGAAAATAAACGCATTATTAATGAATATACATATCATCAATGATAACGGATGTAATACAATTATGAAATTAACATTGCCACAAATTAAATGTTTAAATGCTGACCCGGTAAAATGCCATGGTCTTAATGTGTCAATCAACACTGTTCTGCCACACTTTGATGAATATAACACACTATAGATATACTGCAGTTTCGCATGTTATTCATTTATTTTCATTTTATTGATTAATTTGGAGATTTATCATTTCATTTGATTTTTTATATATAAATTAAAACTTTTATTCATGCTTCGTATGGATAAAATTCAATATTCCATAACTGGAAATTCATTTCCAATGAATTTGAGATGTACAGAAAATATCACAATTACAGATAACGTTATATGAGACACTTAAAAACACAGAAAATGAAATTATTGTTTGATTTATCATGAAATGCACTTATATCATCCCAGATGATTATTGATATTAAGTACGCATTGTGAACATGTATAATAAAAGAATTGTGGGATTATATTAATACCCACGAGTTATCACGTGGTGACATTGAATTTTTTTTTAACTACGTTGTGCTGCAACCAATGGTCACTGCATTAACTATAT
>CAJUYH010009293.1:0-13998 GCA_910591685.1 Galerucella tenella
CATGTTTACTGTTAGTTCAACAAATTAATATTGACTGAAATCATAATATTTATATAACAACTCATAAACACCAGTAAGTATAAGCAGCTGAGTTAGTTCAATAAACATGTAACATTTGGAGCATGTCTGAAATCCGGATGGAAGTAATGAAACCATATGAATAAGTGTTATTTGCAATGTTCAATATACGTTTTATTACTGCAAATAAAACGGTTATAAACACGAACCGAGTTTTAGATGTTTAAAACGGAACAGTATTGGTAGGAATATGTTATCTTGGTTTTAACGATAAAAGCTATTTATTTTTATAGGGCTCGAAGTGAAGTGCTTTAGTTTCAATTTAATTTATATTTTTATTCTTTTTTATTTTTAATTACTAGTCTAGGGAAGAAAAAGGAAAAATATTTGCTTATATTTTGATATTATTGAGTGTATAAGATCTTTATCTTGAACAAAGTAAATACTCGATTTGGAGTGACTTTAGGTTTCAAAAAGCATACATCGTTGCTGGAAAGTCTCGCACCAAGGGATTATCCAATATAGGGAAAGTTATAAAATTGTAGGACGATATTCTGCATATTTTAGAGCAAATGTCTAATGTTTTTGATGTTTATCGTTCAGCGTACGGCCGCTATCTTGAATTTTTTTAAATGGTTACCTAGGTCGAGTTACAGAAATCTAAAAACAAAACATTCATTTAAGTTGTAAATATTTCATCACAATAATTTGTTTGTTAACAATGATACCTGTTCTCGAAGCTACGAATGGAATAGTTGATCATTTATGAACTGATTTCGTGTATTTCCGAGACGTATGTGATGGTTTAAATCGATCAAGTTAGTTGGTCTGTTAACAAGTAGCACCAGAGAAAAAAATCAAGTGGTGTCAAGCAGTGTCAAGTCGAAGGATCTTGCCGGCCACTCAATTGCACCTCTTCGACCAATCTATCACTGTATCTAAATATTGCCTAACGTCTTCTTGATAATCAGGAAGTGAGCCATCTTTATGAAAGTATATGTTTATATGAGGGAATAATCGATTATAGGTCTGTTCGAACCGCAATCAGAAACTGTCAGAAACGATCATAGAATAGTAGACGATTGCAATCAGTGATAGGAATTACGCGAACGTAAACTCGTTGTTTGCTATGACCAGTTATTCTCTGATCGTTTTTGACTGCTGTTGGAACAGACCTTATACAGGGTGTTTCTAAATTCATGCGACAAAATTTAGGAGGTGATTGCTCGTATGGAATTAAGATGGGTCTTTCCTATGACAAAATTTCCTCAGCCCACCCCTTTTCGAGATATCACCCTTCAAAGGTGGTGACTAAAATTTTTTTTTTTTTATAAAATTTCAGTAAAGCTAGAAACTTGAAATTCTGTAATTTTCGTGCATTTCCAGCAGATATTATGAACAATTTGAATTTCAAAATTTGGAAACTTGGAAACAAAATTTTTTTCTTCTTTTCTAGCTGAAGGCATGAGCATCCAGACCTGTTTCCGTTTTGGCAATTCAATTGCAACTAAATCTCCAGGTGAATGGATTTAAAACCTCATTTTTTTCTTCAAAATCATCCTATAAACTTTCACTTCCATAGATTTGTCTGTTTTGTGGGATAACGTCCAATTTATCGTCCCAAAATTTAATAACTTTCCCTTTATCCGTTTCAAAGACCTCTTGGTGCGAGATTTCTCAGCAGCTCTTTACAATAAAGTTGAACAAAATTGAATTAATACTGCACCCTTGTATGTATACTGGAGTGGCATACACTACGATCTATTGTGTCCCATTTCTTCAACTTGGTTCCATAGGAAAGTCTCAGATTACTAATTCCTTTATGGCTGGCTTCAGTTTTGGTAAGTATCCCTCTTTTTTCCAGTTTTTTCCTAGGTGCTGTGCCCTAGAATTCTAGATTGTTATGCATTACGCAATTATGTGAATTGAGGATTCTGCTTCCATTCCACAGAATCTGTATTCTTCTTGCTCCACTTCTTGAGCTTTTTGTGGTGCCCATTCTGGTGGACACCTCTCAACACTCATTTGTTTTCACCTGTATTGGTTTCCCAGGAGTACCTTTAATTGTCTTAGCCCTAATAGATCTTTTCAATTGTCAGCTCTTCTCTTTTCGACGTTGCGACTGTATCATTGCAAAGCTAATGCATATCTTTTTCGCAAATTGGAGTATCGTTCTACTGGCAGGAGCTTGAGAAAGTCATACATTTATTCAGTTTTTCCTTTATAAACAAAATCTTATTGCAAATTCCACTTTATGCTTACATTCTCAACTGAAGTAGCAAGATGCGGAGTAAAAATGAAATCTCTTTCTCGATTTATTGAATATTAAATTAATAAATTCTAGCCAAATATTTTAATAAGTATAAAAGAACTACAAAAAAGGAAGCGATTGATGGTAGGAAGCAATAGTAGGTTCATTGATTTCAACCCTAAAATATTAATTTTTGAAATAATTGTATATCGACTGTTTCGCGTGTCTTGTTTGGCTGGTTGAACCAGTGATATTTCCACATTTTCTTTATTTAATTTGACAAGATATCAATAGAAAAAAAACAGAGACACGAAAAGCTCTACCAATATGGCGAACTAACTCGAATCAGAACTCGAAATAGGGGAATGGCACGCATATATTTATTTTCTATTCTTGTTTGGCACGCAGGTCTACATTATCACCTACTCACTGATAAGGCTGCAACGACGACTCCATTTTTTAACACGCAAACGGAAGCTTTGAATAGGAAAGCTAATAAATTTATAAATAACTTTTTGTGTTTCATTGAAGAAATATTTTTTATTATTCGAAAATTGCAAAAGATGTCTTAAGTTTATAGTAATGTTCTCATTGTAAGTATAAGAAAGGTCTGTATATAGGAAGGGGTTAAATTATTTTTAGTTCATAAAATAGTTCCTAATATCTGAAAAAAGATCTTTTTCTCCAAATGACATTAAAAGCGGCCTTTTAATGTCACTTGGCAGTCTTAGAAGTTGTACTTTTAATGCCTAGGCAAAAAAAGTTCACTTTTACTGCCTAGGCAGAAAAAGTTCGTTGCCAGGCAATCAGCACATTTTCAGAGAAAGATCCTATATTTTTCTTCTGTCTATATTCCATGTTAATTGCATCAATTCATCCTCACTTTGCAGTAAATCCATTTCTAACATGACAACTTTTCAAAATTGACAATGACAAAGTAAACAGCAAACAAACATATTCAACAAACGTCATCAGCGGTAAACATAGTAACGCAGGGCCCAGTTACCTTTGATAAAATAATTTAGTTATTTGGATATTGATAATTGGAACAAATTTGAAGAAAAAATTATATGTTTCACACGGCAGAAAAGCAGATTTAATGCCTTGGCTGGTTTCATAGGCTCGCTACGCTCGGTTATGAAACACCAGCCGCAGCATTAAATCTTGTGCTTTTATGCCTAGTAAAACAAATAACTATATGATTAGACAAAGTGCAGTCGGTCTCGCGTGCGCGTCAAAGGATATTCGCTAGTTGGAAACGGTTGGCTGCCCTGTCAACAACTCAAATTATGAAAAAATGATTATGAATACTGTGCAGACGTTTATAAAAGACACGTCTTTACGTCCGAATAAGTTTTATCCGACGATATATTCTTTTTACGATCCAGTAATTAATAATGTACTTCACAACCTGTAAAAAATAAAAAACAGTATTGTGGTTTGATTCCCAAAAAAATAAGAGAAAAAAGAATAAGTAATGCCATAAGGAACGTACAGAGGATGCTTTATCGAAAGTTTCTTCAATAAATGGATAAACTACCAGTTGTTGAGCTGGTGGTATGAAACCCCAGGACAAAGACACGCTAAACTATTTCTTAACAGCGCTTAGGCCAAACTGTTACTCGACCTACTATGTCAAAGTCGAGAAATGACGAGGATGATGCTGGGAATGCTGACCGGACATTGTAGGCTGAGGAAACATATGCAGATAATTGGCCTAGCAGATGACAACCTATGAAGGCTCTGCCAGGAAGAAGACGAAACCGCTGAGCACATATTATGTGAGTGCGAAGGCCTAGGAGGTGCGGTTTCACTTACTCGAAGAAGAAAAACCGAGGGCAAAGAGCTTCGCAAGGGAGGCGGTATCCAGGCTAAAAGGTCTAGTGAAAAGGATAAAGCTAGATATCGAGCTCTAAATATGGAGAGGACCACAATAGATCTGCAAAGGTCGCAGTTGGATAGGACAAAGAGCCATTAGACGCTTGAAATATTCACAGAATATTTTTTTTATTCTGTTATTTAACGTCGGTCTATTTCTGCGACTGAGGCTATCCACCGACGCCGGGAGCACTCTACCACTAACCAGAAATTTTGGCGAACCCACTAGTGCTCCAACCAGTGGTAGCGTTCTTTAACGAGCCCAACATCCATGGACTCGGGACCTCGGTTTTACGTCTCCTCCGAAAGACTGCATATCTACATTATACCTCGTGCTCATTTGTATAATGCTTGCGAGCTGTGATATGATAGTCCGCTGTAGGCTGTACGGGCCCTATACGATGGTTTTCCCTGACATGGTCACCCATTCAAGTACTAACCATGTTCGACACTTCTTGACCGTAATTATCGCATCAAACGCGTTCCACTAAGTGCTGGGTCGTCGCCCAGACAGAATATTAAGTTATATTATTCACTTTAACAATAAATAATCAAATTAAAATAAAATTATCAATTAAGATGTGCCATACAACAACCACACAAACTTCGACAAGTTTTATGCGTTCTAAAACCGATGACAAATAAAACTTAATATAATGGAAACGACACGAAAGTGAAATATGATAAAACTAAAATCTCATTAACTTAAGATTGTATTTTTCATTATTCCACTAATGGATAAATGGCTTCATAAGTGTGGATAAAACTCCAATTATAATGTGATTGTGGAAAAAAGTAATTAACATTGCTGCTGTTTGTTATGAACTGTTTTATTTAAATTCCAAATTTAACACACTCCATCGCATATATGTTTATTGTTATCTATGTAATGTAATATTTTTATTTTATGAAATATACCTATACGTATACATACACGAAATATATCAACTGTTTAATATTCAATGTAACAACAGGTTTATATGCTGCATTACAAGGTGCCTTGAGCATATATGACAATCAGTACAATGTAATTATCTGGGCAATCGACCACTTCTCCATTCACTAATAGCCTATCAACATTAACAATGAATGCACTGTTCTGTAATTATTACAAACATGATGGATTCCAGACGGTAATATTTTTATCTTCATAAAAACATATGTAATGATTTGTTATAGTTTGCCGACTCATAATTAATCTTACAAGGAATATTATGGGAAAGAAACATGGCAAATGATATGGAAGACTTGCTAAAAAACTAAATGTACCTACATGGGGTTTACAAATAACATGGACAAAACCAAAACATATTATCTCGAAAACTTTTGTCGGTAACACATCACTTACATTGGAAGGCAAGCAGATATATAGAGAGGGTTGACAAATACAAATACCAAGGAGCAGCCATAAACTTCCAATTAAATCAAGAAAAGATGAGGATAACGATAGAAATTGAGAAATTGAGTTTGGTCATAAGATTAAGATTCTATGTATAATATAATAATAATATCGTTAATGGTGAAGTCGTTAACAGAGATGGGACATTGTAAATGCCTTGAAAATGGCGGAATCTACAAATACCTAGGATCACAGCAAGCTAAGCTACTAGACCAGAAGCAAGCGAAAAAAAACGAAATAAAAATAATACTGGTAGGGTAACTACTTATTGAAATCCCAGCTGAACGCAGGAAATTTCTCGAAAGCAATTAACACCTATGCCGTACCGGTCCTGACATACTCATTAAGAATTCTGAAGAGAAGAAAAACAGAACTGGAAGTGATTCAAAACAACATGTACTATGATGACCAAACAAAAATGTCACCACCCGATATCATCAGTTATTAGAACCGCACTACCAAGAAAAGAAGGATGTTTGCTCCTCTGACGAGCTGTTTACATTACAAACAAACATCTAAACTCAAAAAATTTCCATTGGCGAGGTTCAAACATCGAAATTGCATGAACTGGACGCGAAAGGAGATAAAAACTATACTATGCTGATGCCCAGCCTTGGGCAGGGTAAGGTATAATATATTCGGCTTCAGTACCTTAGAGCCGAACGACTTCAAAAAAGTATCCCCAAATACAACCATGGACTTCGTCAGAAGCACAGGCTTGTGGCGTGAATTGTAATCCCTAGGGGTGAGCCACAATAGACCTAACGAAGGTCGCAGTGGAGGTGGCGAGAAGGCCCCACTCACATAGAACCTAACCTAACCTAACCTAACAGGTGGAGTGGATCCATAAAGCGCTCCATGGTCGACATTCTGAGCAAGTGTACACTTAAGATATGTTAGGTTAGGTTAGGTTTGTGGTGAGTGGGTCTATAAGGCCCTCCACTGCGACTCGCAAGAGTCTATTGTGGCTCACACCTATTCAGATTTCACCAAACAAACTCAGCTTCTTAACAAAGCCGATTATTTTATTAGGTGAATGATAATTTAAGACCGAGGGCGAGAGAGACCCTGCCAAACATCAGATACCTGATTCGAGCCGCGGCGGGGCAGGCACAAATTATATGCTCTGCTGTTTCATCATCTTCCAGACAAAGACGGCAAGTCGGATCTTACGACAGTCCAAGTTTCAGCATATGATGATTCAGATGACAGTGGCCTGTTAAAAGGCCTGTTAGACAACGTAGTTCATGCCTGCTATGGTCTAACATTTGTTTGGAGACATACTTCGAAGGATGTATAAAAGCCTTTGAATGAACCAATCCTGGTAAATTATGCCAGAAGTCTAAAGCTCTTCTTGCTGTCCAGGTATTTAGTGTTTGTTTGGCAAAACTTATTGCGATGCCAACTGTAGGTTCTGGTCCGATAGAAACACGTGCGGCACCCTCCCTTGCAAGAAAGTCTCCCTTCTCGTTTCCTTCCATGCCAGAATGGCCAGGGATCCAGACCAGCAATACTTTATTGAGTTCTCCTATTGAGGAGAGTCTTTTCTGGCAGTCTAAAACCAATTTCGACGTTACACGGCGAGAGCTAAGTGCTCTTAAAGCTGCTTGGCTGTCCGAGAAAATTTTTATTGTTCTATGTATGAGATTGGCTTGCTCCACTTTCTCCACACATAAAACAATGGCGTAAATTTCCACCTGAAATACGGTTGCATAGGATCCTAGAGAGGTTGAAATTTCTGTCCTATGTCTGCGCCGGTATACACACTTAATATAATGATGATACCTAATAATCATTTATTGTCCAACAGAAAAACCACATTTATTATTAGAAGGTCGCAACAATTATACAACGATTAAATAAAAAGTATATAATAAAAATGTATGAAAGTGATAAAAATAAAAGAAATTATTATAAACTGATAAAATAACTGAATGGCTATTGATCTATACAGGGTGTCCAGAAACTCTCCTGCCAAACGGAAACTATAGTTACTAGAGGTGATTTTAAGTCGATTTAGCTTAAATTACCTTAATCCGAAAATGCTTTCTAAGGGAGCTACAGCCCTTTGAAGATGTCCTCATAAGAGCTTTATTCAAATTATTCAAAATTACCGTTACTTGAAATATTCAAAGTTGGTATAATCAAACAGTTACAAACGAGTCGTTCGCTGTAAATAAATTTTTTTCAGTTCCATCACAAGCGTGTCAGTCGGGGGGACCAACAGTAAAAAACACATATGAGGACGTTTTCTTCAAAAAGCTGTAGATCCCTTAGGAAGCAATTTCGGATTAAGGTCATTTGAGCTAAATCGACTTAAAATCACCTCTAGTAGCTCTAGTTTCTGTTTGGCGGGAGAGTTTCTGGACACCCTGTATAATATAGATTCGTATGATTTAACCATCATTTAAAAACCTACCCTAAACTAAAATTAAAATAAAAATTCTGATTAGATTTAGCAACTAGGTATCTACATTAGTGAATTGAAATGAAGGTCAGTCCTGTGCAATTTGATTAAAATTTTAGCATATTTATGATGTGTAGTGGAGAATAAGAAAATATCGCTGACTTAATCAGTTTGGAGAGTGAATAAAATTATGATTCAAGATAAATAGGAAAGCGAGAGCACTATTTATTCTTCTGATTTGCAAGTGGTTAATGCCAAAATGTAGCTAAATCAATTATTCAATCCTCCTTTCGAGAAAAGTTCCATCAATAATACATCAATAATTACTAGCCAGAAATTTCAGAAACTTCCTCAGAACGGTTTTCTCTTCCGCTTATATGAAAAGACAGACTTCAACTTATGGAATGGAATGCTCTGTATTGTTAATGTTTTCTCGACGCATGAAATGATTTCACTAAATCCGCGGATAAACAATTTTTACATCCAACAGAAACTATTTGGAGAAAAATTCGAAAAATACGAGGTAAAAATGGATACAGATCCATATCCACCCTTTTTCATAATAATAACTATATATCCTCCAAACTTGAAATTCCTGAAAAATAATTTTAGCAATTCAAATTTACATCCAGCATTTCTAAGACATAAGAAATCTACTGAAGCCAACATAGTTATTTCAAACGATACCTCTTGTCTAAGTTTTCCAATCACTTTATCAGAGTTTGAAAGTACTCTTAAAGATATGAAAAATACCGCCCCAGGTCCAGATGACATCCCATCCATATTCTTACAAAATCTACCCCTTAATGCTAAACTTATACTTTTGGACCTCTTCAATAACATTTTTCTACAAGATACATTTCCAGAACTTTGGTCCCACTCTATTGTGATACCTGTTCTTAAGCCCAACAAACCGAAAGATAACCCATCATCGTATCGCCCAATTTCTCTTACATGCAACATTTGTAAAACACTAGAAAAAATAATAAATAACAGATTAATATGGCATCTAGAAAATAAAAATTTTTTAACACCTTATCAAAGCGGGTTTAGAAGAGGTAGAAGTACAACGGATAATTTAGTAACACTTGAATCCGAAATTCACGAAGCATTTCTACACAATCAAAAACTGATCGCTATCTTTTTTGATCTTAACAAAGCATTTGATACAACTTGAAAAATTTTTAATCTTAAAAACATTACAGGAATGGAACATTCAAGGGCATATGTTATCCTTTGTAAATAATTTTTTAAATAACAGAACCATCCAAGTCCGAGTAAATGGTCAACTCTCTTCTACTTGAATGCTCCAAAACGGAACACCTCAAGGATCCACTTTAAGTCCCACTCTGTTTTTAATCGCAATACACAGTGTTATAAATCAATTAAGGAGCCCTGTTAAAGTAAGTCTTTATGCAGATGATTTTGTTGTTTATACTAAAAGTAAAAATCTTGCTTTAGCTCAACAACTTTTACAATATGTTTTGAATACATTAGAATTTTGGACTCTTCAAACTGGATTTTCTTTCTCCACTGAAAAAAACACACTACATGATTTTCAGTAAAAGTAAATGCGAACTAGATTTAAATTTGTATTTACATAATATTCCTATATCTAATGCAGACAAAACAAATTTCTTGGGTCTTATTTTTGATCAAAAATTAAACTGGGAACCCCACATAACATATTTGCAGAATTCTTGTCAACCAAGAATAAATTTAATCAAAGTTTTATCTCATACCACGTGGGGTGCAGATACAGCAATCCTACTTAATTTATATAAGTCACTGATAAGGAGTAAGCTAGACTATGGTGCTATCTGTTACGAGACTGCAAATAAAACATCTTTGAAAAAACTGGATGTAATTCAATCTACAGCATTACGTTCATCACTAGGTGCCTTTAGAAGTAGTCCAATATCCAGCATTCAAGCCCTGGCATCTGAAGTACCCTTATACCTACGACGCCAACTCCTCTCATTAAATTATGCCGCCCGAATATCTGCAAATCCCCATAACCTATCTTACCCTTCCGTCTTTAAAAACCACGTGAGTCCATTCTATGAGCGTAAATTAATCAAAAAATCACCTTTTCATGAAAGAATTAAACGATTGGGGTTTAATATCAAAGAACTTAATCGTTCATTAACCACCAAACTAGAAACTCCTCCGTGGTTAATTGAGTTACCGTACATAAACACGTCCCTAACAAAGCACCAAAAAACTTCCACCCTTCCATCCATAATTCAGCAATCCTTCAAACATATAATATCCGAATTTCCTAACACCTCTCTTATTTTTACCGATGCCTCGAAAACAGAAACAAGGAACACAGCAGCATATATTTGTGAAAACAACAGATTTGTCATTCGATTACCACAAAATTGCAGTATTTACACAGGAGAGACAGTTGCTATATTAGAAGCTCTTAAATTATGCATAGAAAACGATAGTAGTTCATTTTTAATAATCTCCGATTCTTTAAGCGCATTGTCAAATTTGAAGGAATTGTTTCCAACACATCCCATTCAACAACAAATCAGGACAAAACTGTATGAATTACAACATAATGGTAAGAATATATCCTTACTATGGGTACCGTCACATATGGCAATATCAGGGAATGAAGAAGTTGACCGCCTAGCTTGTCAATATCCAACTATAAATGCACCTATGCTAGAAAAATATCCACATATAGATCACAAAACCCCAATCAAAACGTTGATAGATCAACAATGGCAGTCTATTTGGCATAAAACAAATGACAAATTAAAAGAAATCAAACCACAAGTTACAACAGTTCTCCCTACTTCTTACAAAAGAAGAGACCAAGTTATACTGAATAGACTGCGTATCGGGCACACACACTTAACACACCAACAGCTCATGAAAAAAGAACCCGCACCCACCTGTCAAAATTGTCACACAGTGATCACACTGAAACACATCTTACTGGAATGTCCAATGTATGACACAGCAAGAAAAACTTACAAATTAAGTTCCAACCTAAAAAGTATACTTTCATCAAATGAAAATGAAGTTCTTGGCTATCTAAAAGACATTAAACTAAAATCAAAAATTTAGAAAAACGGCTATAATTATTTATACCTGAAATTGTAAAATTGTAACTATTACTATAAAATTGTATTGTCTCCCCCGCTAATAACTCATAGAAGTTGATGCGGGGTAAAAAAAAAAAAATTCTACATCGATACCGATGAGGTAGAATTACAGTAACTTGGTAAGACACCTGTCTCGTCCGTCGCCAACCAGTCGAGCCCGCCATAATACTCAGTAGCTTTTTGTTATTGTGAAACCTGATATCTTGTTGCAGTTGCTAATAACACTTACAACCTCATTATCAGAATATACTTGTCAAAAGCTAAGTTGATAAAGATGGTATTATTCGATTTACAATTATTTGTTTATTGTCATTTAGATTAAAAGCTAAATCAACAACAGAATACTCGTAATAATTATGCAAGTTTTGATAGGTATAGAGATTCCATAAAAAGTATAGATTGAAATGAAATAGTCACGTCAAGGACTTTTCTGGCAATAAAATTAAGGAAACAATTCTGCTTTCAGGCGGGGTATAGTACATTCAATAGCCTTCTTGGTGTGCGTCATCGTTTGTGACGTACCTAGATCCCAACGACTATACACTCTACAGGATTGCTTATTTCCATTTAACTCTGTGTTCGCCTCGCTCAAGTCGGACGAATACGTCATCACTGGACCTAACCTTCTTAATTTCATGGTTTATGGTTTGTTTACAAAGTGTGTTTTGACGTTATCTTATTAGTTTTTTCAATTTTGAAGGTGTTGTTTATTAATAGAACAGAAAACCATGTAATGTAGATGATCATGCAAAAAAATGAGAAATTAAGATTTAGGATATAAGCCAAAACTAGAAAGAATTCCTTAGTTTCTCAGTTTCTGGCATAAACATCTACATTACATGATTTTATATGTTTTTAGGTTTAGTTTTAAAGTGATGTAAGTTTTAATTTTTGCTTGCATGAATCCACCTTTGTAAAATTCGAACAATTATTAGGATTAATTATAATAATTATCAATCCCAGAGAAAAAAATGTTTGGAAAGAAAAAGTGTGAGTACTTCGAGAGATGATAGAGGTTTAAAAAAATTGTTAATATATTTTTTATTAGTGCATAAGGCGTCTATTTTATTTTCCTCATAAGAAAAAAATATATACTGCTGAGTTAACCCATCAATTAACCCATAAGCATAGCTCGTAGATTTGCTTCTCTTTCTGTGCAAAATAAATTATAAGCAAGTTTCTTCAATTCAAAGTTATTGTTTCAATCGTCAATTCATATTTTATTACTACTTATACTACTAAATATAACTTTTTAAAATAACATATCAACAAAAAAATGTATTTATTATTATTTTTTGCAAATAAACAAGCAAAAAGTGGAAAATATTAACGATTGCAGTACATTTTAAATCGGTCGAGGTCCATTGGTGACGTAAGCACCGACGAAATATTTAAGCGAATAAGCAATCCTGTAGGGTGTATAATCGTTGCCTAGATCCGGGTTTTGGGTATGTCGTTTATTTTATTTGCTATTTTGACATATAGCTAACCTTAAATTTGATAAATAAAATCATCAGAATCGTATTCAGCCAAATTCGAAAAGGCTATGAAATTATTAATTATCAGCCTCTTTTTCTAACTGAAAATACTTAAGAACCTAGGCATATTTTTGTATTATGTAAATAAATATAAGAATAAGATTAATATTCACTTTTCATACATAATAATTGACCGTAAACAATAAAGTACAGACCTGACGAGAATTGTCAGTGGAACAGTAGAAAAAGACTCCGTTTCACATAAGAAGAACCCACTAGAGTCAAGAAGCTGCAGTCGTATGCGCGAAGAAGTTGCAGAAGAAGGCCTAAGGCTTTGACCGACATTGATGTTCAGATATTTTTATGTGCAGCTTCTTCGTTCATACGACTGCAACTTCTAGACTCTAGTGGGCTCTTCCTAAGTGAAACGGAGTCTAAGACACATTGCCGCTACAAAAAATACGTCTGAATCCTATTTTGAAAGTTGTAATTTCTCCCGATTGATAGGTCGCGCATATTTTTTTAAGTCAAAGATTAGGGTTAACATTATTTGTAATACATTTAAACGTTTCATTATTGTGATATTTTGATTACGATTAATCACAGACCTGCCTTTTTTCCATTTCTTTCAACGTAATGTGCTAGAAGGACATTAACCATCGATGACGCACACCAAGAAGGTTATTAGATGAACTGTAACATTCATTTCAGTGTCTGGTTAATAATGTATGTCATTCTACTTGAAGAAGAAGCACACGTGAAATGTAAACATTATCAAATAGTCGTGGACAATTAATATCTACTTCCAGTAATAGCATTGTGGAATACCAGCCAGTCTTCTCTTACGTTAAGAAAACATTAACAATGACAAACAAGGAAAAAAATATAAGATGGCTTTCTTACATTTTTATCACTTTTGTAATAGCAGAGATCTCTTAAAAGCACAATATTTAAAAATCGCTCTATGTATTAAAAATTGAAATAGTATTACCTAAAATTTTCACAAAAAAGTATGAATGATTCGCAGATACCGCAAGACACTTTATGAATAGCCGAGAAATACTGCATTCTCACCTAAAATGGAAAAAATATTATTTTTAAAATATTTATGATTGTAATGAAGGACAAAGGAATACTCAATTGGACAAAAAAGTGTATTGCATATATAAGCAAGCTGGAATAGACAAAATGTATTTGAAACGTGAATTAAAAAAGAGAACGCTCGCGCGCAACCTGTAAAGGTCTTAAGCGAGTTGTAGTGTAAGTTTGTTTGATTTCTGTTGTAATTTGTATTGTATCCGCTTCACCATTTTTGTCGTGATAATTCTCTTGTTATACATGTTGTTTATTGTCTTTGATCGTGAATAAAGTAATTTATATGAATAAATACTTATAATAGGAAAAAAATCATATTTATACATTCCAATACTGTTTCAACTGATTTC
>CAJUYH010009294.1:0-13998 GCA_910591685.1 Galerucella tenella
GTCCATGGGCCGCATGCGGCCCGCGGGCCGCCGGTTGCCGACCCCTGTTTTAGAGGGTAGAAAATGAGTTTTTAAAAATCTCCCTAGATTTTCCTCACGATTATTTTTGAACGGCATATATTCTCGACCGATCTCCTATGATTCCACTTTCAAATGTAACAAACGGCGTACAGTTTCATATCACGGTTTCAGGGGGTGAAAAATGAGAGTTCTCAACAATTTTCCTAGATTTTCCTCACGATTATTTTTGAACGGCATAGAGTCTCGACCGATCTCCTATGATTCTACTAGAAAATGTAACAAACGGCGTACAGTTTCATATCACGGTTTCAGGGGATGAAAAATAAAATGTTCAGTTTTCCACTGCTCTTTTCTATACAAGATAAAATGAACGCCATAGTCCTGGAACCGATGGTGGCATGATAAACTATCGTTCTGAATGCGTTTGCAGCTGTTTCAAATCGCGACACTTTTTCCCCCATGGACTCATAGTATACACTGTGGGCCGAAATAAAGGAGTACATTTTTTAATTGAAAATATATTTTTCTACGACAACCTCGATAAATGTTTATTTTGTAACCGTATCTTCAATCATAAACAAGCACATTTTGTACAGAATTTCATTTTTGCATCGGCTGCTAGGCAAGTTGCTAAGCAACAAATGCGAAATGGAATATTTCGAGTTAGGTCTAGGTTTACTCTAAAATCACGACGACTACGGCTTATCAAATTATGACGTCCAGCGGCAAATTGATAAAATGTCAGCAGATCGTTTCCGTCAAAGTTTTAGTAGGTAACGAGTAATTTCATAGTTGTTTTCTACAAATACATATTTATAGGCTTCTATTTCTGTGTACCTATTAGAAATAGCAATAAGGAAAATATTTACATATTTCTTCAATTCATATTTCAATTCTGATAGAAAGCCCATTAGCGGGGAATTCGGAGTAATGAAATATTATCAGTTTATTTCTTTCAAAGTTTTTGCAATGTAAGTATGCATGTATTAAACGTGAACGATATGTTGTCATAGAAAAAGTATAGTATGCATCTCGCAACAAAATGGCCATTTTGCACTCGTATGAATTTCTTCACTTGCCTTCGGCTCGTGCTGCAAATTTCATCCTCATGCAAAATGGGCATCATTTTGTGCTCATTGCATAATATACTATTTTTTGTGTTTTGGGCGATTTATTTTCTTTTTGCAGGGCTAATAACATGTCCTTAACATGACTGTAAATTTGGGAGCAAAAATAATATACAGGGTCGGACTTTTCAGTAACAAGGAAATTTTCCCGAAATTACCGGATTCGCGAGATACCATTTTTTTACATTAGAATTTAAGTGCCTCGACAACTATGGCCATTGGCACTATACAAAAGACAAAAAGACATATATAATAACATACACTATCTTAAAACATAAAATATGTAAAATACTCGGTAAAATATCAATCTAGTTTATATTTTGTGGTTATAGAGGTTAGTTGTTTTGAGGAATTTCAATGTCTTTGGGATTTCACCGGTGCAGTTTAAAAGCCCTCTCAGGTTTGGTCTTAGGTCTAGGCGCTTATATGTAATGGTGTATTCCTGGCAGTCTGTGAGAATATGTTTAACGGTTAAGGGGAATCTATCGGCAGCGATTTGACAAAATATCGAAGTATTTTTGGCAAAGAATTTTGAGGTAATGGATGTATTGAAAATTAAGAAAAAAATATATCATGTAGATTAATGTTGAACTTAGAGTTCTCATGGAATAAAAACATTGAAATGCTAACCAAATTTTGTTGAAAAAAATACGAATCATGAGGTAATTACACATATTAAGCAAAGTTTGAGCACTTGTAAAGAATTAAATATGGATTAAATGGAAAAACTAATTGATAAGAAGTCTAATTTGAAGCTTTATGAATACTATATAAAACTCTCAGAATCCTCAAATTACTTATGACCGTACAATTCCTTATTGAAATTCGGTTGCTATCACTAAAATATCGGATAAAAATCCATCTCTCACTTTTCTATCCTTCTATGACTGACATTGTCTCTCTGCTTCGGTAGTCGCGTGCCGTTCCATTGTTGATACAACGCTCGCCGGTCTCCCAGTTCAGTACTGACGAAGCTTATAGAGTAGTACGTGAACCAAAATCCGCTTGGACCGCTTGGCTACCTACATGTTGCGGAGCTTTCATATTTCTAATAAAATTTTCGTTATGTGAACTTAAACGTGAGGACGTAGGGAAACAAAAAAATATACAAAGCATAATTGTGCAAGGTCGAATTTGGTAGATGCCCCTTACAGCACTATTGCAGTGACGGCAGACGGGAAGGTTTTCAGAAGACATCAAGTAACCATGTGTGTATCTGGTATGGTTGATCCGCAATCGTCTAATGACAGCAGCTTCTCTCCTGGTTAAGAAATCGAGGGGGAGACAGCCGATTAATGGTTGTATATCGTAAAGGGTTGTTTTGCTGTTGTGCCAGGACTCCTTGACGGACTTTTTTTTATTAAATAAAATTTTAACAAATAACAAATTTATGAAAACAGTTTAATAACTTTAAAACTTGGAGTAAAATATTATGAATGTGGCCACCATTATTGTTTACCACTTCTTGAAGTCGTCTGCGCCATAAATTGATTCCCCCATTTATTGCACATTGTTCAAAATTGTTCCAAACAAATGCATTCTTTCTTTGAGCTGCTCGATTGTTTCAAATTGTTGTCCCTCATACAAATTTTGTTCGAAAATTCCCCAAATTGAATAATCAACCGGATTTAATTCTGGTCTGTTAGGTGGCCACATTCAAATTATTTTTATCCAAGTTTTAAAGTTACTAAACTGTTTTCATAAATGTGTTATTTGTTAAAATATTATTTAATAAAAAAACTGTATTTCGCGAATCCGGTAATTTCGGAAAATTTCCTTTTCACTGAAGTGTTCTGGATAGTTTATCTACCGAAAAAGCATATTAGTACAATTTTAGCTAAGACAGTTTTCATTTGCAACGAGCTCAAATGCACTATTATATAATTTTCCGACCGTGTACATTATTTTTGCTTCCAAATTTACAGTCATGTTAAGGACATGTTAGGTTATTAGACCTGCAAAAAGAAAATAAATCGCCCAAAAAACAAAAAAAATATTTTCAATTGAAAAATGTACTCATTTATTGCCCACAGTGTATATAATATACATAATTTATTTATTAAATAGTGGAATTAATTACAAACAATTAGTTTCATTTTTTCATTATTATTAATTTTGTTGAGGCTAACCAAAAAAGTGCATACAAATATTGATACTAACACAAACGTTTGAGATAGAGATAGCCAATATTAATTTTGGTTGTTTTTTGGGAAATTATAAAAATTCCACAACGTGACAAAATCTAGTAATCGAATTTTTTTGTAAGTGTCAGGTAGGGCGAATCGTTTTAAAAACCTAATTATTTTTGATAACGGTGCAGAAAACATTTATTTAATGATTGGAAATGCTATAAAGTTATTTGATACATACCGTTCGCTGTTGAATTTATATTAGAAAAGTCCTCATAATCCTCATCATCTTCGTATTCCTGACATATTGTTAATGCTGAAATAAAAAAAAATGATTAGAATGCAATACAATATTTCAAAAAATATAGTTAACACTTATTTTTAAAAGTGGTTGGAACGTCTTGAATATTTCAATCTCATGGTATTTCACGACCCTAACGTGAGAACTGCATTTGAAGACTATTAATAGTTAAGCGCTTCAAATTACCTTCGAAGGTTTGTAAAGCATGGAAATTTGGAGGCCAGACTGATCAAACCATTAAACAAGGTGCAAGTCCATAAAATACTTCAACCTAGAATTGTAACTGAGATTGGAAAGAATGTTTTAAGTTACGATGCGGCCAAACTGCAGAGGGTACTGATCATCCACAATCGTAATGTCAAGATGTCAAAATGGAAGGAAAAATAAACAAACCACGTAAAAAACTTTGTTGTGTTCCGTTTTGCTGAGACGAGTGCTTAACATCGGTTTCCGAAACGTGAACCTGAAGTATTTGACTCCTGGCTGAGAAATATTAATAATGTGAAGTTACACTGCATGCCTTGAAAACAAATATACCAAAATTTCCATGTTTGTGTTAGACACCTTAGTGATGACTGTAAAGTACCAGGAAAAAGAGGCTGAAAAGAAAAGCTGTTCTCACTTTATTCATTCCAGGTAACTACCTAAATTTGATATTAGGTGCAAGTTTATAGGTTAATTAATAATTAGGATTCTCCTTTTATGGTTAAAAAAATACTATTTCAAGAGGAGATGATATGGAATTTCCAAAATTCATGAATACTAACAAGGATTCAACATTTGTTGATCCAATAATGAAAGCAGCTATATCAAATTTTGTTCTAAAAAAACGCTTTCAAAGGAAAAGACACTATAGAAATGAGTATAGGTACTATACGTAACCCTCCTTGTTCAATTGTTTAGAACTAGATGCTAGACCACATGGATAAAAAAATAACACAAAATACTTATATTTTAGGAATGAAAATAGCAGAATATTGGGAACTTATCTAGTTAGGTATATAGTATGTTGTGTGTTATGTATAGGTATGTGTGTTAAAAATGTTGTTATTATCACTAAATAAATATTTAATTCCCCAAAGTCTTTTTATTCAAAGTATTCGTCGTTCACCATATACTTTTTCCTAAACACACAAATTATATATTGCAAACTTTACCTTCTGCCAAAAAGGTTGCATTATGTTGCTTTAACTCTTACTCTGCTGCACAAGTTTTTTAGAAATAAATTGACTTTTTACCAAAAGAACACAAAATGCAGGCTTAAATTATAACTGAGATTATTTCACCAAATCTTGCATCAACAAGAGTTTGCCAAATATTATCTTATATGTTCAGCTCTGATGCAAGATTTGACGAAATATTATCAGTTATAATTTATATATTTTTATAAGCAGCTGAATTTTGTGCTCTTTAGGTAAACAGTTGATTTATTTTTTAAAAAGATAAAATTCTGCATCAACTTGATATTTAAAATTCCCGCTGAATTTACGGTACATTTGCCAACGCTCAATAATAAATGATTTCATTTGCCGATTAAATTATTACATTAACATTCTCTGACAGTAACACTTCCCTTTATTCTTTCGCAAGAAAAACTTGTAAACATGTTAATACAGGGAAACGCAAACTGCAGATACTAGATGTGATTTTAGGTATATCTAACATAATTTACCTTTACCCAAAGATTCTTTCCTTTGAATAAGGAGCTGTTAAGTCAGTTTTTGAGGCATATATCTTAGAAAACCCTTTCCCTCCAAACTTGATAATTCGCGTTTTTATTGCCATCGCAAGAGTTCATCGTGGGAAGAGTAACTTTTAAGTTTGGTAAAATTTCAGTAATCATTTTTTGACAAAACATTAAATTCAAAAACAATGAGAGGTTAGGTTAGGTGTGTGCGTCTATAAGGTCCTCCGCTGCGACTCGCAAGAGTCTATTGTGGCTCACACGTATTCAGATTTCACCAAACAAATTCAGCTTCTCAACAAAGCCGATTAGTTTATTTGGTGAATGATATTTCAGGACCGAGACGGCGAGAGAGAGACCCTGCCAAACATCAGATACCTGATTCGAGCCGCAGCGGGGCAGGGAAAAATAACATGCTCTGCTGTTTCATCATCTTCCAGACAAAGACCCCAAGTCGGATCTTCCGAGTCCAAGTTTTAGCATAATATGATGATTCAGATCACAGTGGCCTGTTAGACAACGTAGGTCATGCCTGCTACAGTCTAACATTTGTTTGGAGACATTCTTCGAAGGATGTATAGAAGCCTTTGAATGAACCAATCCTGGTAAATTATGCCAGAAGTCTAAAGCTCTTCTTGCTGTCCAGGTATTTATCCACAACATTATCGGACTGATACCATATAGTTCAGTTAATGTTCTTTAATTAAAAATTTTTCCATATTTTTTAAATTACAAATTCAAGATTAGTTATTTGTTTATTTTAAATATTTCTGGACTCTTGTTGGAGTTGTTTTTTGAATTAGATTTAGTAATGGGTTCTCATTAAACCCTTAACCTTTTTCTGGCTAGTAGGTGATTTGAGTGATGGGTTCTCATTAGACTCTAAGGGCCGGTTTTACAATAGAGATTTATACTAGGTATAGTTATTCTGGGAATAAAGTTATACCAGAATTTAAACCTAGTTTAGAGCTAGTTGGTTTTACGATGCTTTTTTACACCCGTATAGCAATTCTTACTCCAAGAATTGCTATACCAGTGTAAAAAAGCAGCGTAAAACCAACTAGTTTTAAACTAAGTATAAATTCTGGTATAACTTTATTCCCAGAATAACTATACCTAGTATAAATCTCTATCGTAAAACCGGCCCTAAATCAGATCTTTCTCAATGAAAATAACTCACATTAGTTTTTGGGATATTATTTGATACATAATTTGACTATTACTTAATAAATTTTTCTTCAGATTTAAATATATTTTTGTTGTTAATAATTTCTGGAATTTGTTTTTACATACTTCATTATTTGAATGGTTATTGTGTTTGGAGTTTCTTCTGACTATTGATTGGTTATCTATTTCGAATTAGATTTGGTAACGGGTTCTCATTATCCATAATCTTATTTGTTTTAGGAATTAGATTTGAATATTTAATTCTCATTAGACTTTAATCAAATCCGTTTTCTCTGTTTAGATGATTTATTTTTTGTTATTAGAGACTACCAGACTACAATGTTTATTCATTAAAATTTGTTATTTGGAATTGTTCTCAGATAATTACTTTCATTGATTTACACAATCATTTTATAATTTTTAAATTAATTTATTTGCTTTTGGAATCTCCCTTGAACAATGTGTAAATTTTCTATTTTGAATTAGATTTAGTAATGGGTTCTCATTAGACCTTAATATCAAATTTATTTATTTACATTTTATTTAGGAAATTTACAGATTTGTTTTGGGACATTGCCGAATTACTTTGTTTACAACAATTTTTGCAAATTTAAATGGGTTCTTTAATATTTACACTTACACAAAAAATTTTACAATGCCATTTTTATACTCATGTTGGATAGCTTGAGTTCTGTGTTCACTTAGATTGTCATTTGTTAATTGGAAATTGAAATAGTGTCACTTCAATTTCCGTTCTACTAACACGTGTTCGTAGTAGTTGAAGACATTAAATTTTAACTTAAAATGTTCAAAATTTAAAGACAGTTTACCCCAAGCAGGGGATTATTTTAAATTAATGTAATTTTAAGAAATTTTATTTTGTGACGTTAACGTGTTGTCGACCTTTAATTAGGTTTCTTGTACCACATACCTGACGAGTAAGTAATTCTTTACTTATTTCTTATTTTACATTTTTCCAACTTTTATTACTTACTTGCAGGTATAGCACTGAAGATGGCTTGATAGCTGAAAGCGCTTTGCAGAAATATGCCGTCCAGAAACAAAAAACCTTTTTCGGTCAGATTAAAAGAACCCACCAACATTTTTGTCAGATTTAGGAAATATGCTTTGAGGATACCGAAATAAACCTCCCCTATGAAAATCTGACGCGCTCGAGTATTTCAAAAGAACTTATTTTTTTGCATTTTCAAAAATTTGTCGTAACTTGTCGTCACGCCGAAATCGTCAGTTTTTTTAAAGGGAGCTTCCTTGGGGCCTAATTAACACCCCTTCCGAAAATCTGACGCGCTCGAGTTAATTTTTTTTTTCTTCGGATTTTTGACTACTTTATATGCCTACCCCCACCACGCAAACCGGCAGATTAGTATACCGTTATTATCAGAGGCACTTCGGGTATACGTGGTATGAATATCTGACGCGCTCGATAATGCCCAAGTAGGGTATGAACACCATTTTTGGCCACATCACCATTAGTGGCCACTTGAACGATAAACGTATCATAATAACATTTGAATCTACCGCCTATTGAGAAAACGCAAACAAATCGACTCTACACGACCTCCCACTTTCTCAGTACGAATTGCATCACTTCCTCATATACCGTTTTGTTGTAAAGTATCTCTTACCAAGTTGACATCGTGTTTGAAATGTTCTGCTCTATTTTGTTAAGAATATACGTAAGGAAACAGGTAAGCGCATTTTAGCTACATTCCAATCATAAGTGGATATTTTGTGAACATTGGTATATCATGAGTTTTTTATATGATTTATTCATGTTGTTTTTGGTCATAGGTACCCAATTTCATTTTGAATCAGTTTAAAATAAGGTGGCCACAAATGGATCATAATTTATAGCATCTACACCATTAATGACCACCGGTTGGCTACTTTTGGCACAATTGTGATTTATTTTTGACCACTACCAATGTTTTTGATGGATATTCATGGAACACTGCGATCCATTTTTTGGCCATATGAAATAATTCACTGGCCACTATAAGAGCATGCATGTTCCAATAGTGACCATTTTGATAGAACAAGAATTAGAAAAAAACTCTGAAACATTGACAGAATCAATAAATATTCTGGAAAACAGTAGCCTCCATCAATTCTCCTTCAACTCTGAACCCTAACTCCACAACTTCACCTATGGATACTACCATTCTGTATACGCCAAAGAGAAAACCTATAGACATTTTAAGTAATATTCTGATCTATCCTAGTGAAGAGAACATTTCAAAAAATTAAAGGAAACGTGAAATCTTACCGTCTGTGCTAACATCTAATGAATGGTTGGAACTTGCCGAGGCAAAAGAACTGGAGAAAGAAAATAAGGCGAGAAAGAGGCAAGTTAGAGAGGCAAAAAAAAGTTGTAAAGCAAAAACAACTAACAGAAAATCGAAAGAAACTAAGAAAACAAAAATTCCTAATGTAAACGTTATGGCGAGTTCTGAG
Organism: Galerucella tenella; assembly: GCA_910591685.1. Taxonomy (NCBI): domain Eukaryota; kingdom Metazoa; phylum Arthropoda; class Insecta; order Coleoptera; family Chrysomelidae; genus Galerucella; species Galerucella tenella. The sequence continues at coordinate 8,905 of CAJUYH010009294.1, forward strand.
AAACATCCTGAAAAAAAAACTACTGGTGGAGCAGGACAGGAACTTACCTGCAAGTATCTTGGAAAAAGAATCTGAAACGGAAAAACAAATATCCAAGGAAAATCCTCGTGACATCTATGAGCCCAAAAGCTTAAGATACATAATTGTGCAATACGAAAGTAAATTTTTTCCAGCAATAATTACTGATGAGGATAATAACCAAGCTCTTATCAGCACAATGGAAAGCTATGGCAATAATTGGAAATGGCAAGAAAAAAAGGATGAGATTTGGTACGATAAGATAGAGGAAATGGAAGAAATTCAACCACCAGTGAAGAAGAATTTAAGAGGATACTTTTCTGTTGAAGAAATCAATGAATATCGCAATTTTCAATGATTTTCTGTCTACCGGAATGGACTGGAATATTTGTATCAATATTTTGTATTTTTTTTGCTAAATTCAAAAATAAAAAACATGTTGTCATAAATTATCAGCTTATAATGGCCTCCTTTACTTCTGCTCATTGAAGTCTAATGAAAACTAATTGAAAAAAGCTGAGTTTACTATATGACCAAAAATGGGCCCTTCAAAAACCACATTAGGAACAATGTGGCCATAAATGGAACAAAATCTGTGTTCATTCACTCAAAATTTGGAAAATTATAAGGAAAAAAACCTTTTAGTTCAGGTTCCAAGCCAAGAAGCTACTGATGAATTGAAATGGAATTCCAAACATGTGACTACTGACAAACTCGTACGGTTAGGTGTTATATTTTAATAATTTATTAATTCGGAGAAATGCCTTAACATGGCCACAAATAGTGCTCCTACCCTGTTTTTTCAAACATTTTTGAAAAACCGTACACGCCATATCCCATCGCTAAAATGGTTTTTACCATATGAGCTTTTCTTTTCGAAATACCTCATCTTTCGATTTTGATAGGTCTCGACGGGGCACGAGAATGTCGCCATTTAGCGACCTCGCCTCCCTAACTATCAGTCTCTCAACGTTTTTGAGGAATCAATCTCTATCTAATGTCTACCCTAACTTGGATATAGCTCCCCGCATTGCACTTTCCACTTCGGATGATTTTGTTATTAAAAAGGCCCGTAAAAAATTGTATATCTTGTTTCTTTTTTACGGTCTCTTTCGTAATGACTAATTCATTCGTTTATTTAAATAATAATAATAATTATTATTTTAGAAAGTTATGTACCTACATAGGGCGACGGAAATAAAGTGGCCTACACTCATAAAAAATATAAATCCGGCACGGATTCTGATATGCATTCAATCTATGGTGAGGTGCAATATAACGCTCGTGCATCAAAACGAAGATACTCAAAAATATTTCTTAACAGACGACATTCCAATGGATCAGCATTTACGGCTCGACACCAATACCTTCGAGAAACCGGCTGAGTAGTACTCTAATGGTACTAAAACAACAACAAACAACAAACACGGATGTTGTGGAGGTATACGAAAATTATATTTTGTACGAAACAGAACAGAATCCGGAGTTTAGTACTAAAAGTAAGTAAGTACCTTCATCTGTTTTCCTGTCGAAAAATTCTTGCGATGCTAGATGGTGGTTTCCTTCTTCGAGTAATTAACTGGTTACTGGACAAAAAGAACCTTATATCCACAATTCCAATTTGCAAATTTCATTTTAATACAAAACTACATTTTAGATTTAGCCTACAATCGGCAAACAACTATTGGGACTAGTAGAGTTAACTGGCAGTTTAACAGAACAAGATTGCCTCGACTTTTTGCAAAATAATTAATCTGATTTAATGGACGACGTTCGTTATTGGAACGGTCAAATATCTTGACACTTATAGAAATATGTATTTGGATTGGACGATAAGGGCCAGTCAATTGGCCTGCAAGATCGCCTGGTTTTAATCCATATGTTCCAATACAAAATTGTATTCAGATGTGGGAAAGAATAGAGGGTGCATGAAATTAAATTGAGAATGATCTCAGAATTTTTTCAAGTGTTGGACAATCCTCAGAGAAACGATTGAATTTATGTCTTGCAACAAATGGTCGTCATATAGATACACCTTTTGTTATAACAATTCAATAATTTTGTATCTGTTAATAATCTTCATTTTTTAAGAAAATAAAACGGCGTATCTGTAGTGTACGTTTGATAGGAGAATTTCTGGACACCTAGCATTTTTTATAATAGAACACTAATTATGTAAATTTATAAATACATTTCAACTATTCATTTACAAAAATATTCTATAATCATTCCAAGACTTTTCCAATTTTTCTATCAACATAAAAAAATAGGCAAAACATTCTTGAACATAATATATAATTGAAATAATATGTTCAATTGTGAACGTTATTAAACTTTCACTTTTCGTAACCATATGTTTCTCTTTTAAAGTTTACAATAATAATATACAAATGAAAATTTTATTTGACAGAATTATTTTACGACAGATTTAATGTCTTGAATATTTGTTTTTATTCTTGTAAAACTGATGAGTTCTTGTCGTTATGTTTCGATTTATATTTCATAGACTATCAATAGAAATATTACTTGGAGTTTTTTTTTTTTGGTCGCATCAACCATGTGGGTTATTAGCGACTCGGTACAGTTTGTGGATTAGTTGTATTTCGTACTTAACTAGAGAGTTTACTTTACAGTCATTTCCTAATAAAATTTTAAGGTTCTGAGGAAGATTATTATTTTGTCTTTGCAGTTTGTACTTAGGGCAGTCAATTAGAAAATGTTTTACTGTTATTTCACATCTGCACAGATCACATTTGAGTGGTTCCGTTTTCTCGAACAGGTGTTGATGGGTTAATCTGGTGTGATCTATTCTTAGTCTTGTTAGTAAAACTTGGTGAGGGCGTCTTGTAGGTATCATATTCCACGGTTCCACGTCGGTTTTTATTTCGCGTAACTTAGCTTTGGATTCTCGCCACTGACTCTGCCACGCACTAAGCACTTTTTCCTTCACATGGATTTTTATGTCATTTATCGTCACTTCTTGCACTGTTTTTGCACTATCACTTTCAATGGCCTCTTTTGCTTGCTATTACTTGGAGTTCTCCTATTTAAAAATTTAGTACTGTAATATTTAATAATTTTCATATAAGAGTATAAATATGATTGACAGTGTCGTCTCGAGGATAACTGACGCTGTTCAAATAATTTTTAGGTAAAGTTTGTCAACAATCAATTATTACAAATCGTCAAGAATATTATTCGTGCTGCACTATAAGAATAGTAAAGTAATTCCTTGGCTAGTTTGGAGTATTTTGTTTATCCCACCTTTTTTGAACTCATTATAAGTATGTTCAAGCACTAGGCTTGCTACTACTAAGACTGTTGTATTAGTGGAGCAGGTAGGCTTAAAAGTCTTTGGGTTGTGACCTTCATATGGACCAGGGCATTTAGGATATATATACGGTACATATACGGTGGCTAAATCCTTTAGACCCATTAGCCTAACATCCTTTGTGCTGAAAACACTGGAGAGGGTGGCTGATCGATACATAAAGGAAAAGGTTGGGCTTAGGTATCCTTTGCACAACAACCAACATGCTTTTAGGTGTGGCAAGTCAACTGAAAGTGCCTTACACCAACTGGTAACTCAGGTGGAGAAGGCGCTGCAAATGGCATGATCGCCCTGGGAGCTTTCTTGGATATACAAGGGGCGTTTGACAGCACCCCTGTAGGATCCATGTGTAGGGCTGCGGCAAATCATGGAATAGAGCCAATGATCACTCACTGGCTTGGGGCCATGTTGTGCAACCGTACAGTAGAGGCCACATGGAAAGACCATGTGGCAAAAGTAATCGTCGCTAGGGGATGTCCGCAAGGGGGTGTTCTTTCGCCCACATTGTGGAACCTAGTCATTGACGAGCTAATAACCCTTTTAAACGGTGAGGGCTTTCTAACGATTGGGTATGCCGATGATATCGTTGTCCTTGTTGTTGGAAGGCACATTACCGTTCTCAGGGACCTCATGCAAAGGGCTCTGAATAGGGTACATGGGTGGTGTAACGAACACGGACTTGCAGTTAATCCTGCCAAGGCTGAGATAGTTGCTTTCACCAAAAAGAGAGGTATAAGACCTGAGGGTCTAAATTTTGATGGAGTACCATTGCCGGTGGTTGAACAGGTGAAGTATCTAGGAGTGATTCTTGATAAATCACTGACATGGAAGGCTCATCTTGATAGTCGCCTAAGCAAGGTGACAAACACGTATTGGGCCTGTAGGAGAGCCATTGGTCCGAGGTGGGGACTGACCCCCAAAACGATCATATGGTTCTATAGAGTGATTATGCTGCCTATGCTCACATATGCGGCTCTGGTCTGGTGGCCGAGGGTAACCTTGGTCACGGCTAGATCGCAACTGGCACGCCTTCAAAGGGTGGTCAGTTTGGGGGCAACTGGCTGCATGAGGACTGCACCAACTGTTGCGATGGAGGTGATCCTTGGTCTTCGGCCTCTCCATTATGTGATCGAGGCTGAGGCGGGGAGGGCTTTCATGCGCTTGAAACGGCTGGGATACGTGCGAAGAGGGGAAGAGTGCAGGTACGTCAAGAAGCTCCGGCTCCTGGAAGATATTCCAGTTCTGGCTCGAGCGGCTGATGAATGCCTGCGTAAGTACTAATTCGCTACCCCATACAGGGCCATGATACGGGATAGAGAGTCCTGGGAAAAAGAGAGGAATACACAGCCTAATGGGACCGTCTGGTACACAGATGGCTCATGCTCCGGTGATAGAGCAGGGGCTGGAATTTACTCCAGGAATTCAAGAACACAGGTTTGTGTACCATTGGGTGAGGGTGTATCTGCATATCAGGCCGAGATATATGCTATCTTGGAATGTGCGCAGATAAACCTAGACAGAGGTTATGTGGATCGACGCATAACCATATACTCCGACAGTCAGGCAGCAATTAAAGCCCTGAGTGGGTATACCAGCAACTCAGGACTTGCTAACGAATGTCGAGAACTACTTGCTAATCTTGCAAGGCGGAACGTGGTGCGGCTAGAATGGATTCCAGCCCACTCTGGTTTTGAAGGCAACGAGATGGCGGATGCACTGGCTGCGGAAGGGGCGGCAGCTCCTTT